>QKQZ01027417.1:0-14367 GCA_003595255.1 Solenopsis fugax
CATGCGCGCCTGTCGAGTAGGCAACCTTAATACTGACATGTATGTTGACGCAACACCCTGTACTAGTATATATATGTACATGTGTATGAATTAGAGAAACTGAAAACTATTTTTAAAATGTTTCTAGACCAAACGTGTGCAGATCGAGGTACAAAAATTATTGCTGTCCAGGATGGTCGAAGAAACCGGAAACAGGCCTGTGCGTCATTCGTAAGTAAAAGCACTGATCGAATTTTATTATGGCCAGTATTCATAATCAAATCTTATTTCAAGACCATCTCGAGTATTGTCTTAAGATGGCTTTGTAATTGGTTGATGACATCGTAAGATACTACTTGAGACGATCTTAAATATAACATTCGATTATGAATACCGGCCTAAAACACTGGCGAGACAATAGAAAATCGTAAAAGGACAAATTATAAATAACGAACTAACTAAATTAAAATTCAATAAAATTGTTAAAAATTTTTGCTTATAAACTAAATTCAAAGCCAAATTCAAAAATCCATAACAATACGATCATTTCATTTCTCCTCAAATTTTATGATAAATTAATTATATTAACGTAACGTTAATAACGTCAATAAATTATTTTAAAAAAAGTAGAATTTATAAAATACCTAATACAAAGACTGAATATAATAGAATATGTATAGTAATAAAGCCATATTATTGACAATAATGAAATGTCAGTGCTCTAGGACATAATAACACATATCCTTACGATCCTAGCGCAATCGATCCTCCCGAGATATTTGCGGAATTGAAAGCGGTTATTAATATCGGGCAAGAGGAACCACCTATCATTACCGATACTGCCCGGGAATGATAACGATCGATGCAATTACGTAACGGACAAATGAGCATTTATGCGACACGAACGGTCGCCCGCGAATAAAACTGGTTTAATGACCTGTTATGCGCTTCCTGTTGATCGCATTGTCTGGTAATGTGGCCGCACTTCGCTTGTGATCTGCATTCCGTCACAATTTCCGGGTGTCTGACAATGTTATTGACAGTATAATTATTAATTCATAATACCCTATGGATATTGTTCCGGTATAATGTCTTGCAATTAAAATTATAATTATAAATCTAAGTTAAAATATTACTTTTAGTATAGCAATAAAATAAAATTGGCGTATTCTCTTTTCTGTTTTTTTGTAAAAAATTATAAACATAAAACAGTCTATGTGTGAATTTTGCATTCTTTTAATTTTTTTTTCCTGCAATTAGTGATTCTTCTATCATAAAGAAGAAAAAAGATTATACAGAGTATCCCAAAAAGCTCGGATCCCCCTTTAAGAGCGGATTCTTTGGAACATTCTAAGAAAAAAATTCTAATACAAAAATGTCGAGGGTATAATGGTTTTCAAATTATTCGCGAATAAAGTTTACGAATCCCAGAGCTGACATTTCGCGCGCTCAGGCTGGTGACCTGACAAGGGGTGAAGGTACCACAAGGGTACCTCTTGACATTGGGATTATCATATAAATACGCAGTGACATTTTTATTAAGAAATTATTTCTAGGAAACATATTTGTACATTACATATGCATAATTAATGTTTTCAACAAAATATCAATTCAATAACAAGATGTTACGATAGCCGTTGGGTCAGCTGTCAAAATAAATTCATTACCATGTTCATATGATAAGAACTGTTATGGTAATATATCGATAATATCGATAATTTAAGTTGATATGAAAAAGATTGAAATTTTTTTTTCATCCTCGTGTCCGATCGAGCCTCGTGTTCGATTGCGCCTCGTGTCCGATTGAGCCTCGTGTTCGAAAAATAATTAAAAAAAATTTTTTTTTCGTTTTCCTTATAGTATAGACATTAATGTATGTACAATGGACGCTACAATGTTATGAGGAAAACGAAAAAAATTTTTTTTTGCTTTCCTTATAAATTTGTAGCGTCTGTTGTACATTATTGTCTATGCTTTAATTGTGGAGAAGGATTTTTAAATCTATAAATGCAATTAGATAAAATGGCGTTTGCGAAAATTGTTTAGACATAAAAACGGAGTACTTTAGCATCACCTTAAGAGCCGTGCTGGATGTTGTGCGCAAAAACAAAACCATCGACGAAAGTAAAGCAAACGTTTCAATCTTTAATAAATAGTCTTCATCAGTGTATACAAATCTTAGAATCGAGAATGAATCTGCGGCATCCGCTTACATAATCGTCAAAAAATCAAATCACGGTTACACATGATATATCGGTAACGCCTTAGTCTGAGTGGTGGTCTCAAGGAACGTGCAAAGAAACATCATTTTCGGAACATGAATCTGTGAGTTCCGAAAACTTTATCTTAGACAATTATAGTACGAATATCACAACTTAGAGCGCTTAGAAACTAATGATTTCCTTGAAACCACCACTCAGATTAAGGCATTACCGATATATCATGTGTAACCGTGATTTGATTTTTTGACGATTATGTAAGCGGATGCCACAGATTCATTCTCGATTCTATGATTTGTATACACTGATGAAGACTATTTATTAAAGGTCGAAACGTTTACTTTACTTTTGTCGATGGTTTTGTTTTGGCGCACAACACCCAGCATGGCTCTTAAGCTCGTTCTTTCCCATTTTGAATTTTAATTTTTGTTGGCAACATTCTCGAAGAAATCTTATTATTAAATTTAATTGGAAGTATTGATAATTGTGCTGAGCAGGTAATAATAGAGGAATAAATAAACAAAATTTGTTATCGTTTTTATATTTGTTAATATATCACAAGACACTCTTAAAAATTCTACTTGTCCCACAGACCAATCTCTTTCATACGTGTCTGAAAGTATTTTTCCAGAGCATTGGCGCAACGATACCCACATAGACATAGCACGTAATATTGCAGTGATATCACAGCAATATCACTTTTTCATTGCAATATTACAATAAAATATAGCAGAAATATCATTGAAATATTACTGTGATATCACAGTAATATCAAAATATCCGCGAAAACGCATCACAATAATATTACTGTGATATTATACAATATTTCTGTGATGTTTAAGTGATATTTATATAATATTGCGAGGAATTAAATAAATTATTTTAATGATTTTTTTCATTTTTATTGTTATTTTTATTATTTTAAAAATTGTTACATATAATATTAGACATAAAAAAAATAATGCATTGATATATTTGACATAGAAAGAAATAACATTGATATAATTAGTTAATACAATAAATAATATTGTTAAATAAGTAATATTGTTAAATTAAGCGCTGATTTTAAATGTTATATTTTAGCGATTTGCGCAAGACGCTGCGGTTCTCTTGGGAGATGCATAAGGCCTAATATCTGTTTATGTGAGGGCGGCATTGTTGCTTCCTCCTGTGGCAACGGTCAAAGTAAAGGTGAGACATATACCGGATTTTCCAGTATTCCAAATAACCTTTTCATAAAATTAGTCATTTTTAAATGATTTCAAAGATTAAATCTTGCTTAATACTTATGTCATTTACAGTCATTGTCCAGGAAACCGGAAATGGCAGCGATCGCGGTGAGACTGGCAGATGTAGGGTTCATTGCATAAACGGAAACTGTGTCGACGGCCGATGCCAATGTCGTAGTGGATACCAAGGAGAATTTTGCAATGAACGTAAGAAATTAGCTCCGCTTAAATTAAAATAAATCTTAGGACAATTATGTACGTCGAAAATAAAAAAAATATTTTTTAATGATTTGCATAAAAATAATTAATAGAAAATCATTTTTAATTAGCAATTTGTCGTGAACCCTGCTTAAATCAGGGAAGATGCATTGGTCCAGATCGCTGCGCCTGCATTTACGGTTACACCGGAAGACGTTGCGAAACCGATTATAGGTAAGATAATCGATCTTCATAAATGTTCTTGTGTTACCGTAGCAGAAAAAATTTACAAAATTCTACACAAATTTAAGAAATGCTACAAAAATATACACAAAATGCTACAATTAAAATACTTTTGTTAATTTTATTAATTAAATGTATATTTCTACGAAAAAATAAATATTTTTATGAAAAAATAATGATTTCTACAAATTTCTATTTTTAATAGAAACTCTGTACTTATTCATAGAAATTTTATCCTCCAAGGTACTTAGAAATGCGTAGAATGTTGTAGTTCGTTGTAGTTTCATTGGAAAGTTCTTAGAAATCTCAGAAACGACGAAAAATACAAAAATTTACAAAAATTTTAAAAAGTGTGCCAACATTTCATGTAGATTTTTGTAACATTTCTTAAATTTGTATAGAATTTTGTAGAAATTTTTCCGCCAGCGTAAACCTAACGTACAATAAAAAGCATAGAAACAGGGAATAAGAAACAATTCAATATATTAAAGAAGGAACACTTTATCTGAGGACGTCCTTAGGTTATCCTTTGAACGTCTTTAAGATGTCTCTTGGAGATTAATTCTGTAACGTTCTTTATCTAACATGTTAAACTGTTTCTTATTCCCTATTACCTGTTTCTTATTTCATTCATTGTGTCTGGATCTAACTTTCATGATGTATACGTGCGTTTCACAGGACTGGACCCTGTTTCACCAAAGTAAAAAATGGCCAATGCTTGGCGAGCCTTCAAGGGGTAGTTTGCACGCGACAGTTGTGCTGCGCCACCGTGGGCAAGGGCTGGGGCCATCCTTGTGAGAGGTGTCCAGCCAGATTAGATTGTGAATTGGGTTACTTGAAGACTAATCAAGGTCAATGCGTCGGTACGTCACATTAACTTCTATTTAACTTGTAACTTTTGACATATCTTCAGGTACTCATTGACTTCCAAAGCCCAGTTTTTTCGTTATATTATTTTTAAATTATAAAATTGATTAATTATTAAATCGCACTTAAAAATTTTTTTATGTTTAAATAAATATATTTATTTTAACATCATTTTCTTGATTAAAAAAATATTTCCTAAGTCTAAAAAGAAATTATTTTATATTAACTAATATTTATTTAAATCAAGGAAATGGTTTGAGCACAGAAACTTATTTTCATTGCATGAATTATGTATATTTGCATTAAAAAATAAATATACATAATATGTCTCAATTCCATCGAGATAAAAGAATTTTTTACAATGTCTTCAGATATCAACGAGTGCGAAGCGATTCCTGGACTTTGCCAAGGCGGAAAGTGCTTGAACACTCCCGGTTCGTTTATTTGTGAGTGCCCCGCGGGACAAGCGAGAGATCCCGAAACCAACGAGTGCAAAGACAGGGATGAGTGTCAGGAGGAAGGCATCTGTACGGACGGTCGATGTATAAATACGAATGGCGGTTATTACTGTCACTGTAATCCAGGATTTATACAGAGTCAGGATCGCAAATTCTGCATCGGTAACTATATCACTATCATAAGAATGGAATGTCGCCATTAAATAAAATGTCGCATTATGATAAAGAAACTCGCCATTTACATTATCTCTAATATTATTTTTTTAAGTAGTTGTATTCCTTTTTACAGAATGTCTTGTCTTTAATTTTCTCATAGACCTTCTTATTAATTTCTTAATTTTTGATTATTCAAAATTTTCTTAGTTTTGATAATTTCATAAATGGTGACTAATTATGTCTTCAGATGGCAGACAGGGATTGTGTTACACGGCGGTGAATCGTAACGGACAGTGTAAGAATCGGCTTGCGATGCGATTGAGTAAAAAAGATTGTTGCTGTGGCAAGAATATGGGTCGAGGATGGGGTGATGAATGCTTTATCTGTCCCAATCCTGGCAGTGGTATGTACATATTTTCAAGAAAGAAGATTATGCGAAATAATACATCTAAATACACACATTTTCAATAAATGCATAAATACATTTTCATAATTTTTACGCGATTTACACTATTTAAATTAATTTATTATTAAAATCGATTTTATTTACTGGATTCACGGAATTTCGAAGACGACTTGTTCTCGATTCATTCAACACAGATTGCTCTGAACGAGTATACAGAAAAATCTCTTTATTGAGTCGAAACGCGAAGCAAAATCAAAGACAGTTAGACCCGCATGACGAAAAATCGACTAGATAAAAGCGAACGGCTACGGCGACTGGCAATTCTACAGGATCCACGTTATTACTCAATTGTAGACGATTACAACAGGCTTTGCTCACCACTGCAGTCGATCACCGAAGTAAACGAGTGTGCGCTGCGGCCAGACATTTGCGGCGATGGGAAATGCATTGATACCAAGGAAGGTTATGAGTGCGAGTGCTATCCGGGTTTTGTGAAAAAACCCGGCGGTAGATGCGAGGACGTGGACGAATGTCAGTTAGATTATTGCCAGGGCGGAACCTGTCGCAACTATCCAGGCAGCTTCGCCTGCGACTGCCCGCCTGGCTTCGTTGTTTCCGGCGAGGGCAGATACTGCACAGGTAAAACTATTATTTAAATCATTCTTCGACGAAATAACAATGACATTATTAACAATAAAAGCAACAACAAATATCTAATGATAATTGCAATAACAACAGCAGCACTTGTCGATCGACAAATCGAATCGAATCTTTAATAACATGTTCGAAACCAAATTGAATTAAATTTGAAATTTTCACGTCAAATCGAATCAAATCGAATCCCTTTATTAGATAATATTAGATAAGTGTGAAGATATTATTCTGATAAGTAACCATTGAATATATCGTAAAAATGATAATGTTATCGAAATGATAGTACTTTAATGCACTTCATTTTGATAATATAAATATATAATAGAGAAATTTTAATTTTGTTCAAAATTCCATAAATCATGAGATAAATCTATAAAATGTTGAAACAAATTCACGATAGTCTATACATCATATATACAAATTTTTGAATAGTTTATAAAATTTAGAAAAGGTAAAAAGGTTTTAGAAATCGACAAATTATCAGACATAATCAGTGTTGCGCTTAGATAACTTAAAATTTATCTAGATAAAGATAAGATAAGTTACATGTAAATGTATCTTAGATAAGATAAAGATAATTTAATTTTAATTTATCTAGATAAAAGATAAAAAAATATAGTTTTATCGAGATAATTTTCAGATAATATCATTATTGAGCAAAAAACAATTCAGGATATAAAATATGTTCATATTTTTATTTCTAAATCAATATTTTTAAAAACAAAAATTCTTCAAATAATTATAATAACAAAAAATATTTCTCGTTAAATTTGAATCAAATAAAAATAAAAATTAAAAATAGGAGAAATATGTAAATATAATTCACATTATATAATGACTGACAAATTATCTTGTAAGTTTTCGAATTTATAATTTTGGGGTAATCTTTATATTGTACTACTGTTGATCTGAACTGCGTTTCGATATATATTGCCAGTACAAAAAATTTATAGTTTAAATTATGTACTTATCTATAGATTTTCAGTACTGGCAATAAATTTTGCAATTCTTCAAAAAATGTTAGGATAAATGGTAATTTGGAGGCTGAGACTAAACACAAATACTTCATTCTCGTTATTTGCATTATCTTAGATAATTTAAAAAAAGATAACATTTTTTAATCTTAGATAAAGATGAAGATAATGTACCTTATAATAATCTAGATAAAGATAAGATGAAGTTATTTCTTTATCTAGATGATTATCTAGATAATTTTATATAAATAACGGCAAACACTGGACATAATTAGTATGCACGCTGATACAAGATTGAAAACATAAATCGTTGCAGAAAGTATAAATCAAATAATCAAAATAGACGATTGATTCGAAATCGAATTATAGATGATTCAAAATTCTCAAATTATTCAAATTTGAAATATTTGAATTCTTTCACATCACAATGGATTCGATTCGAATTCGAACTATTCGCACATCTCTAATAATACTGTATGTAAGAAATAATATAGATAAATATCTTTCTAGATCACGACGAATGCCAAGATACAGGCATGTGCACCAACGGACATTGCATCAATATGAATGGATCCTTTAAATGCAAATGCAATGATGGTTACACGCTATCGCCGACGAGGAATACTTGTATAGGTGAGGGATAATGTGTAATAAATATTATCCAAATGGGAATAGAATATATTAAACCAGTAATACTGGCGAGGTTACCGATTTTGTACCGAACCAAATGGGTTTCATATTTCAATACTAATCTGATTCGCTAAAACAACTGTGATTAAGAAAAATAAGATTTCTGAGATGACAGAAACAGTAGCGCGACAATTCAAACTTTTTTTCAGACATAAACGAGTGTGTAGAGAATCCGAGGATCTGTCTAAACGGCCGCTGCGAGAATACGCCAGGATCTTATCATTGTATCTGTCAATCAGGCTTCACTCCTTCAAGGGATAATACGTTCTGCGTAGACATGGACGAATGCTCTACCAGTGGGATGTGCGAGAACGGCAAATGCGTCAATATGGAGGGTTCCTTCAAGTGCGTGTGCGACTCTGGCTTCAGGATTGGTCCCGATCTAAGCCATTGCATCGGTATTGAATTCAATGAACAGCATTGACAAAATAGCAAAAATAAAGTCTCTGGATGTTTACAATTCCTCATAATCTAGATTTTTAATATTTCAATGGTTTAATCAAACATTTAAATTTCTTAATGATAATAAATTGATGTTATTTGACTTTTCCCAATCATTCAAATACAGAATTAAATGCACAAAAAATACATATAATTACTTATAATATATGTATTGTTATTTGTCCTCTAAGATATCGACGAATGTGTCAATTTACCTTGTCAAAATGGACGTTGTATCAACACGCCTGGTAGTTTCCGATGTGAGTGCCATCCAGGATTATATCTGGGTCCTGATGGAAGATCTTGTCTAGGTTCGTACGAATTATATTCTGCCCTTAATATGTTATAAAAGATAAAAAGTAAATTATCGGGGTAAACTATCAACGTCATGGTCAATCAAATGTCAATGTCTTGGTTGCCTACAACTTTGCGATTAAGTTTTGCGTTAAATGTTCTCCAAAATAAGATTGACATTAATTTGATTTTATCAAGAAATAACAAAGCTACAATTTTACATATAAATTATTTTTTCTATTTTATTTTATTTAATTAAATAATTCAATTATTTGACTGTTTAACGAAAACTTAAATTTCTATCGGATGACTTTGCATTGGTCAGATACGAGAAGAGATCTGTGCTATTCGCAGTACAGAGACGGCCAATGCTCCAACCCAACGTCCACCGCCGTGACAAAATCCAGTTGTTGCTGTTGTACGGTGATCTTGGGCCAGCCGTTGGGCTGGGGTAGCACCTGCCAACCTTGCCCACTTCCGGACACTCCAGAATTCGAAGCTTTATGTCCGCATGGCGCCGGAATGACTTATAACGGCGACGGTAAGACATAACGAACATTTTATTTAGAAATATTTTGATACTTTCAAAGAATCTGCAAGAACATCAATTTCTACATTTACAAAACACTAACATTATAATAACTTTTACCATTTTAATATGTCGAAAAGTCATAAATTTTCTAAATATATATAATATACATATTAATATTCTAAAATTAAAAATTGCTCAATTTCCAATTCAATAATTTTAATATGATTGTCATTGTAGACATCAACGAGTGTGCCCAGAACCCCAATATCTGCATCAATGGCGCATGTGAAAATCTTATGGGAACATATCGATGTATCTGCGATAATGGATACGAAGTGGACGCAACGGGGAAGATATGTAGTGACATTAATGAGTGCGAGTTAGAAGATTCCTTGTGCAGCGGTGGACAGTGTCGAAATACACCCGGCAGTTTTCAGGTAAATAAGCAAATTATTTACTTTTTATTAAACGAGAAAGAGAAGAAGGGGGAGTGGGGTAAAAATTTGTCCTCTCAAATTAATAAACTCCATAAAATATATAAAGTGCTCTCCAAATAGGGATCGTGTATTATTCACTGAAAAACAGTAAATAATCGATTTCAGTGATATTCTGATAATTACATCAATAAGAGGCATATGCACTGTCATTTCGTATCAATGTCTTTCATTGATACACTAAAAAATTTCAAACAGTAAAAGTATATCCCACTCTTAATCGAAATCACTGAAAGGCAGTGAATAGTCTGATGATCACAATTGTAAATATAAATAGCAATTCAAATCAATAATAATCAAAACAATAAGATATATAGGTTCGTGTGTGCTAAACTCTATTTGTAATTACAAAAAGGTCATTAAACCGAGCATAAAGGATGGAATGTATATATTGAAATTATTTTTACATAGAACAAAGTCTTATAATATTACGAAACGTTTCGGCTGTACTTAACCTTTTTCAATCGTCCAACAATTAACACTGATGCATTATTGATGTAACTAGTGTTAGCGTATTACCGAAGATTTATGTATTAATTGTTGGACGATTGAAAAAGGCTAAGTACAGCCGAAACGTTTCGTAATATTATAAGACTTTGTTCTATGTAAAAATAATTTCAATATATACATTCCATCCTTTATGCTCGGTTTAATCAAATCAATAAGATTTCACTGATTCAAGCTTAGAGAAGAGAAGAAATTTGGGAAGTTCTAGATCTTTAATTATATGTGCTCTGATATTAAAATAATAAATTATGAAAATAGTTTATATATCCTAGGACTTAAAAAGCACTTTATTAATTACCTGACTTACAATTGTATATCTAAATTTTTTGTGCCTTTGTATATTATTCTGAATTCCTAATTAATTTTGTTTGGAACATAAATGTCACGATCTATCGTCATTTTATTCGCAGTGCATCTGTCCGACGGGCATGAGGTACAACACACAGAACCAAATGTGCGAAGACGTGGACGAATGCGAGGAGTTAGGACCAGACGTGTGCTTCAATGGTGTTTGCATCAATACTCTAGGAGCCTATGAGTGCGAGTGTTCCCCGGGATACATTTTAGACAATACTGGTCACATTTGCATGGGTACGAATAATCTCAAGTAACAATAAGACTCTCACTGTAAATAAAATAAATATAGATATAGACAGAGTTTTGATTCTTCGGTTCTAGACAATCGAAAGGGTTCTTGTTGGACAAAGATGATAGACGGTCGTTGCGAGAACAACCTGCCAAAGTTGACTCTGCGCTCGGAATGTTGCTGCTCAGTCGGAGTAGCCTGGGGCAGCCCTTGCGAGATCTGTGACCATTCCTTTTGCGAGTGTTCAAAGGGTTATGCGAAGGTGGATGGCAAGGGCTGCGCAGACATCAATGAATGTGAGCTCAACAGCGGGATTTGCAAGGGAGGTGGCACTTGTGTTAACACAGACGGCTCATATCGTTGCGAGTGTCCCCCTGGTCTCACTTTGGATGCAACGCGTAAGCCAATAATGTTGAATTGTCACAAACATACGCTAAGAGAATTTTCTCTTAAAATTTATGAAAAAGTTACAAAGGATTATAACTATTTATAACTATTACAATGATCGTACTAAAATTTTGAAAAGATATTTCTCTTATAAATTTGTTATAAAAGCTGAAGATTTTTGTCTTAAATGTTTTTAATTATATGTCGACCCTGGACCTATCTTGAAACATCATCCATATTTTTCTCAATATCCCAATTGCAGACACCACTTGCATCGACACCAGGCAAGAAATTTGTTTCTTGGACCATCGTCACGGCCAATGCACCAGTCCCATAGAGGGCCATTTCTCTAAGAGTCTCTGCTGCTGTTCCGTAGGCCGCGCTTGGGGTAGCGATAAATGCGAGCTGTGTCCTAAAATGGGTACGCAGACTCACGCCGAATTGTGTCCGCGTGGGGATGGCTTCACTGAACGTCAGGATATCAACGAGTGCATTGAGTTTCCGGGCATGTGTCTGAATGGTAGATGCAAGAACACGCTCGGCAGCTACAGTTGCAAATGCAATCAAGGTTTCGCGCTTGATGAGCATGGCATCAAGTGCAATGGTAAGTAGTTTCCTTGGAGAATTTCAAAGTTCATAATTCGAGAAAATCAGATTGAAAACAATAATTCTTCTTTTTAAAATTTTGAAGTTCAATAAGAATTATAAAAAGGAGATTATAATAAAAATTATAAAAAATATATTTCTTACTCCGGAAAAAAAGGCTGGTTATAATTACCAAATGTTTACTGAAATAGTATCAATTAAATATTTGGTCAATGTAACCAAAAATAATTTTACTTTTCTAAATATTTAGTAACTTATACCAGATTTGATACTTACTAAACATTTAATAAAATAAAATGATTTTTGGTTATATTGATAAAATATTTAATTAATACTATTTCACTATACATTTGGTAGTTATAACCAGACTTTTTTTTCAGTGTACAAATCTTGCACTGATGTCTTCTTGACTTAAATTCTCCCAAAAAGTTATTATTAATAATTTATATAATACAAAGCATGAAGCTATAAAAATTTTATCGAACATTTTAGAGAATTATACAATATCTCTAAATTATTTAACTAATTCGACATAAATTTTTTCAATCGTCAAAATGGCATTCAATAACACATTCTAAATAGATAAATCAGTTATTCAATTGAACTTGAATTTTTTAGACATCGATGAGTGTGAGATTTTGCGGGGAGTGTGCGGTAATGGCACCTGCAGGAACACGCCTGGTAATTTCCAGTGCGATTGCAATCCTGGTTATCGTAGCAGTGAGATCATGAAGATTTGCATGGGTATAGTATAAATACTTCGATTAAAAATTTTGATTTAAAGTTAAATTAATTTAAAAATTTAATAACTTTTCTTAATAAAAAAAAATCGAGATGTAATGTGAAACATTATAGACATAAACGAGTGCGAAGAGACGCCAGGATTGTGTCGCGGTGGCACTTGTATCAATACCGAAGGGAGCTTCAACTGCCAGTGTCCTCCAGGACATGAGCTAGGACCCGACAAACAATCTTGCAAGGATATCGATGAATGCTCGAGAACCAGCGGTATATGTTCAAATGGCGTCTGCGAGAATATGATGGGTACCTATCAATGCATATGCGACGATGGCTACCAACAGACGGGCCTTAGATCTCATTGTGAGGACATCAACGAATGCGCGATTGGTAACGGCGGATGCGAGGATATTTGTCTGAACACGCCAGGCAGCTTCTCCTGTTCCTGCCGGTGAAGGATTATTAGCGTTTTTTCAATGCACGAATAAAAACTTTCAGAATTATTATTTATAAGTATTAAAACTTTTGAAATACTTATTAGTCTATAATATAAAGAATTATTATCATTACAGTTAAATATCGGATTTTTGCAAATTGAAAACATTGGTATCACTGTTTCGATCATATATTAGTTTTACAGCATAATCGTGTATATTTAATCGATTATCATTACATTTACGTTGTGCTCATAACTGTTTTTAATTATTGTAATAATAAGTAATTAAATTGTAATTAAAAGATTATACTGTAAAACAACAATAATATGGCCGACACAATATTAATATTTTCAATTAATGAGAATCCAACCTTTCATATGCACCAATCTAGTATATGTATGTATATCCATAATTAAACTAATTAAAATCTTAAAAAGATTTCAAACAAACATAACATAACATAATCATACGAGTCGAAATTGAAATGTGCTCTATTATAAATTATATATGTATATATAATGATTTATTATTTGTGAGACAGTACTGGCTACGCTTTAAACCTAGACGGGCGAACTTGTGCGGACGTTGACGAATGTAAGGAGAACCCTCGAATCTGCAACGGAGGTAAATGCCAAAATAGATTGGGTGGCTACATATGCAACTGTACGAACGGTTTGTTGCCTGGAAGGGATAGTATAACCTGCATAGGTAAATCACTTATTACTGCTCTGTAATTTACATCATCCGTACTGTCATCTACGTAGTATTTCATCAAGATCAAGAAAATTCAAGAAAATTCAAGAAATCTTGTCTTGGTCTTTTCTTGATTCAAGACAAGACCAAAACAAGAAATTGGAAATTGATTTCAAGGCAAGACAAGAAATTGTTATCAGATCAAGATTTTCTTAATAAGAAATCAAGAAATTTCTTGAATTTCCATAACAATTGTTCATTTTTTAATACTTGAAAAAATTTTGAGTGTGTTGAGTGAACGCGTGTTCAGGGCCATCTATGGAACTAAGATGTCACTAGATTTAACACTAGAGCAAGCGCAGTGGCGCGGGAGAGACTCAGGACGCACTTGAGCACGCGGACACGCGGCACTACAAGATAGTCTACGAACATAAACGGTTGTATCCTTTGTCCTGCCTATCCTTATCCTAAAGATACTCGCCGCACGTAATACCACAACAGAATGGGTTTCAACACTTCCAGTTATATTTATTATAATAATATTATAATAATTATAATTATTATATTAATTATCATTAA
>QKQZ01027443.1:0-38107 GCA_003595255.1 Solenopsis fugax
CATCGCCCCTCGAAAGGAGGAAGTTCCGGTAACGAGGTTGATTCCGGGCTCTGCGACGGTATTCCCTGGGCACATGATCTCGTGGAATCTTGTTTAGAAAGTGTGCGATCGAATGGAAACTCTTTTTCACTAGCATCACTGGCATATACCACGGAAAGAAATGTCGCGCGATGAAAACATAGTCGAATGGAAGCGAATTCTACGCGAATCACGCGCGTATCAAAGTTTGTTCGACACGTCGGCTGCGTATATCTTGAATAACATTGCTACAAAGATTTTTTTTTAACTTCAGAAATGCTTTCTTCGCATTGATATATTCTTTAAAACTGTTTTTTTTTCTCCAGACATATTTTTTTCTATATTGAATTGAATTTATTAAAGTAATAGCTCTATCATCCATTGATCTTATTCGGTTGAAAATTCTGGTATTTATTGTAAAAAGTATTTTCTATTTCTGCAAAAGACAGAGAGAGAAAAAGAAAGTTAATTAAAAAGTTGTACTGAAATATCATGTACCAAAAATTTTTCTTTCTTTTTTTTTGATAAATGCATTTTGAAACGATGATATGAAATTTCTATTCATATAATATAAAATGTTTATATATAATTCTTATAATGTTTATATATAATTTCTTTTCAAAGAAAATGTTTGATTAAATCCATTAAATTTAACATCTCTTTACACAAAAAGTTGTGTCATTCTATACAGTAATGAATATCGCACACAATTTTTCAACAAATATCACATTTCTCGAAATAAAGGTTAAAATTAATAAATGCATATAAATTTTCTAGTCAAAATAAAACTACATTAAAACTTTTTACTTTATTAATTCCCTTCTCAAATTTTCTTTTCCCGATGCTCCTATTAATGGTCTCAAAGATGCGATAATAACTTAAGATCTTCAGAGAGTATACTATATATACATTATCGATATTGATGGTAGCATCATGTTTGCAAGGATTAACTTTGGTGTAACCATGTAGTAGCCTTCCTGGTGTAACGTCGCACACCAACGGTTTTCCTCGAGTTCGCGAGGAGAGAAACATAGGCGGTTAACTTCGGTTTGAATTAATAAACGAGGCTTGGCTTCTAATACTGAGCTTAACTCAGTTTAGTTTGCCGATCGTGGTCTCCTGCACCGAATTCTAATCCGATTGTGCAGATCACATGCAATATGGGGTGGCGATATAAGCGCAGTATAACGTGTTTGAGTAAAGTTATATCCGATAAATGTGACTTTTTAATGAAAATATAACTGAACGTCAACAAATGGAGACGGATGTACGTTTAGCAGGGACTACTTTTTAAAATAGTGCTTTCGAAGAGAGTTGCATTCATACTTTTTTACATCACTAACTGTTCCCCTTTCAAATATTGACATTTTCTCTTGTGTGCTATGCAAACAGTATTCTATCATAACAGACGTAAATTAAGTTAGTTTGGTAAGGTTGTGGGCCAAATTTTACAATCGTATCCAAGTGAATTATTATAGACGATCTAACAAGAGAGATAAATAGAGATCCATAAAAGTCAAAAGATTTCATCAAGAGAGAGAGAGAGAGAGAGAGAGAGAGAGAGAGAGAACAATAAAACATATCTATATCATCTCGATTACTGCTATGCGATCTGAAAACATGCTCGTAACGCGGCACGATCTGAAATCGCATCGCAGAAAGAACCATCGATGGTTCCTCGCTGAGTTACTGGATGAGTGTTTCTGCAAAAGTGGTAACATCGATGGCAAAACGGGCAGAGTGGTGCGGCAGGGACGCGACAGGCTTGAATCGAGGATATAGATACCAAGTAATCGCGAGGGAAACCATTAAGGGCTGTTTCTAAGGCTTATCGTAGTCGTGCAGCGAGAACGCCAAAGCAAGGAGAGCTCGACCCATTCAATTGTCGCGATAACGTCGGGATTCGAGTCAAGACGCATCAGACTTCGGCCGGAAACGACCACGTCCAAGAGCTTCCTCTCCCGTTTAGCTCCCTCCCCACGACACTCGCGTTTCCGACCTTGCACCCTTTTGCTTCAACCTCCACCAGCAGATTACGGCCTTGAGATCTAATATAGATATTGGTCAATGCCACTTCCTCAGTTATTCCGGCCGATCAAGTATTACTGACCCGCAATTTGATCGGTCAGATACAATTTCTAATCACTTGCCCCCTATAAAATCTTCATAAATTTTCACACAAAGCCTTATTAATAAATTTCTCTAGCGTTAGACCTAATAAAATACTTAAAACGTAATAAATAAGAGTATTGCAGATAGTTAAGGTGTAGTAGTTTTATATTCTTTCTTTTTATGTAGCAATCTATTACAGGAGACGAATTTCGTAATATTAAAAGCGCGAATGACGAGTAAGAACGCAGGCGGATTAAACATTCGTTGAACCGTTTGAGCATTGAGCGTGTAATTAAAAACACGAGAAAAACGGTAATTTAGCTTTCAAGAGTCGGCGGGTGGGCCGCACGCCCCCGGGAAGACAGAGCCGTGCCATCGATTTCCGCTTTGGCCCAATAACCCCACCTCCATTCACGCCACCGCCGACTTCCGCTCAGAAAGCACGAAGCGTTCCCTTCCGCCCAGCGTAGTTCGTCATGTGTACGTGACAATAGAATCGCGAGGGTTCATGCATAAATGCGACGTAACAATAAACAGAGCAATGCCGGCTAAGGGCACGGGGGACGAAGCGCGGGAGGGAAGTGACCCTTCAAAAGCCGTCATAGCCGGAGGATCAGAAACCGATATGAGATTCGGGCCGTATATGAATGATGTATCGTGCATCCACGCCGCACCACTATTTCTGTTTGCGCTGTTACGGGCGTGCGAGTAAGAAACCACGAAAATGTTTCACTCGAAATATACACGCGCGTTGTACATTGATGCGCATTCTCAAACTTGCTATATATATTCGATCACCATAGAAAGAAGAATCTGTTGTAAATTGTGAATTGCAACTTCGATTATTATGCATACAATGTAAAAGAGTTTCGCGTGGTTCACGGTTTTCGGCGATAGTTTCATATTGATACGGCATTAATTAACAAAAGATGCGAAGATTGTCAGTGTTACAAACTAAATAAAATTCTGTAATTTATCAGTTATCAAATTAATCAATATATGTATATCGTATTATGTATGTGCAATGTATGCGTGTGGATTTTGCACTTCTGCTCTTCAACCAGCTCACATAAATCCAAGAAGCAAAATGTTAAAGACGACATACGGCGGTCGGTTGCCGAAAGAAGTAATAGTTTATGAGGTAAGTTGTTTCGCGCGTGCAATCACAGTAATGCTTACGAGAATCTGCCTCTTTCGTGCTTTCATTTTTCATTTCGTCTCCCTTCATTTTCTTTCAGGATCAAAGATATTTCGACTTGTGTTTAAAAAAAAATGAAATGTGTATATTATTTTTTCATATCTCTTGCTCTTCGCATAAGATGTTAAGACTCTTGCGGAATGATTCATGCTAGAGAAAACACAGATAAACATAGCACTCGAATGAAAAATATACTTCCTTATATACGTATATATGTGTTTTCTTTTAATTAAACATATTTAATTAAAATTTTTTAGCCTAAACATTTTTGATGATGAAAATTCAATTTTAAATTGAGATGAAGCGGTTAAGCATTAAAGTATAAAAAAGAGCATCGTGTATACGTATACACGGTGCCCTTTTATTTGTGAATATTCAATGAAGATAAAAAGTATAAAATGTGATGTAATCATAAAATATTTTGTCAATAATCTACATATCATAAAAAGATGTAAGAGAGACTTAATTAAAACAGAAATAAAAAATAAATATGTCTAAGAAAAAATTTGAATATACTTTTTAAAAAGTTCTTGAATTAAAAGTCACCACGTGTATCGGCTCGCTACTTTGATTATTTCAACAGCGATCGACATCAAACGAAGTGTAACGCGCTACACATTTATGAATGAAGATCTACGCGTATATCTTCATTCTCTTTATCGATGTCTCTATGAGAGTGGCTAGGAGCCTCGTTTACAGACTAAGTACGGCCTGTCTGCCGGATTAGATACTCGTAAACTCTTACAGGTGACAGGAAGATGAGGGACGCGGGGCGAGGGAAGGGGGATGGAAAGGGGTGGCACTCAGGTCCATGAAGGAGATGCGAAAGGGAGGAGGTGGGAGGGGTTGATGGCACGCGAAGACCGAGGTTGCCTCGAGTGGCGAAACGCTGAAAGTTCCTTTCATGTAAAGTAATTAACTACCGGGAACCGTTGACAAACACCTTACCCTCGTTCGCGGGCCTTCTGGCCTCGAGTGTCCTGGCGTCGTTTTCCTAGCATGAATCCAACGCCATCCCCTTTACCCTTTCAAGGGAGAAAATTTTTGTATTTTTCATCAGCCCTCCGACCTTTCGTTTTCCTCGCTGCTCTGGTCGCTAACTTGTCTGGCTTTATAGCCTGCATTCCTTTTCGTTCTTGAGGCTTCTCCTCCCGCATTAAGCTTCTATCATCTTTGATCCTCTTCGGCTTTTGCGCAAACCACTGGCCGAGGAAAATCGACCTTACCCTTTTATTTTATGAGGCCCTTTTATTATCATATATTCTCAACAAGAAACCTGTACCTCAAAGCGTTGTAAAAATTGTATGCACGTGCAATTTTTCATCTTAACGTACACAGAGATTAGTCCCTTGCATATTTAAATAGTGGCCACAAGAAGAAGAAAAAGAACCATAATTTGAATTGCAAATGCTCAAATTAATAAAGGTTTTAGCAAGATGTATATCTAACACTTTTACATAAAAATATAGCTATATATCTTATTTTTCGTAAAAACATATCCACCGGGATATTTGAATACCCCTTTAAAACGCCTATTATTCGGAATTTAGCTAAACTATAAGTCTACTTATGATCTTAGTAGTTTTATCTTCATTTTCACACCCTGAGAATTTACCTTCTGCTACAAACTTTCACATCTCCCAGGATATTCAGACTTTTCTGATCGCCTATTCTCAAGAGATACAAGTCTGTATTTTTAATCAGTATACGATGAGCGCCTCCATTTACCCTTCCCTTTCTTAACTTTATTGTTCAGTTACGTTGCCTTCCACCACGATGTTGTCTACTCCTCCCTTCTTCCACTACTTCGTCATCGGCGTCCCATCGGGCCAATAAGCGTCGAAGTTTCTACGTTAAGTGGATAACGGGCTTGACAAATAATTATGAACTTTGTACAACGTCGCCGACGTCATTTCAATTAGTTAGAGATTTATAAATTATATAAATTGATAAATTAATAATAATATATGTATAATATAACACAAGTCACAATATACAAAAATACTTCACATTATTAATTATAAAACTCGACAGCCGTTACTCAGTTTAATGTAGATACTGTATCTATTAAGCTGCTTCTAAGTATTTCTGAATATTTCAACCTAAAAAAGTAAACGTTCCTCGTGCATAAGTATCATAATGTATTTTTTTTAAATCATAGTAAGCGTTAAATATACAATATAAATATACATACGTAAAAATATTTTAGTTTACAATATATTCAATTTACAATATATTTGCATATTTTATTTCTTAATAAATTATGATACCGCACGAGAAACATAAAGTTTACCTAATTTTAGATTAATCTTTGCACAAAACTGAAACAATTATGATAACCTTTATTGTGTCTTTTCTAATATAAAAACGTACTCGTACATCGCTAGTTACGCAATGCCTAAATATTTACTAAAACTAATATTAACTTAGATATAAAAAAAATATGTCACATAAATTAATGAGGGACATCCAATTTACATGCACGATTAAACTTCAGTCGTTGAATTATCTTATTTCAAGAATAAAACAATCAGAAAATCTATACATATAAAACTGAAAACAGAGAATTAATTATTAATCAATAATGCAACAATAAATCTCTATTTACTTATTATTTAATTTAATAATAGACTTATTGTTAGCTGAGAAAGGTATAGAAAGAGATAGAAAAAATTCGTTTAAGATAAATAGTACGAGCTCAGAATGTATCCCGCTAAAATAAATTGTGCTAGATTAATAAAATCTAATTATAAATTCGTTAATTAATAATCTCTCGTAAATTAGAATTTATCACTGAACATTTCTGTGTGTATGCAGTAACGGTAACGATCAATTCCAACGATGAGCTATCTTCGCCACCAACTTTTTTCCATGACAAAGCGAACCATCAAGGACAAAACCATGAGGAAAATGATGACCGCCGCTGCTACAAGCATAACGCGACATCCTGTTAAAAATTATTTATCTTAAATTATTTTGTATTTCACAATAACTACATTTAGCATAATAATAGATATTATAAGAGCTTGTTGATTAGTTTTAAGCTTAACCTTGTCTATTATTGACATAATTATTGATATAATGGAATGTTGCTAAATCATTTGCTGAGTTAAGCTCAAATGATAATGTTGACTTCTTGTTAAGAGAAAATAAAAACTGCTGACTCGTATGCCAGTTTATTCATACTCCAATGTGCTGCATAGACAAAATAATGATTTATCAGCTTTTTCAATAACGATGTTTACAAGCTACATAATAACAACTTTTACTTTTAACTGAGGAAATCTTCTTTCTTGAAACATCGAAACATAAGTTTTAAAATAAAAAGAGAGATAATTGATTCTATAGGAAAGCTTTGAATGTAATAACAATTAATAATATTTCTGCAATATTACAATTAAAAAATATATGGAATAAAAAATCACAGATTTCAACGAATGCTCACTTTGTGATTTTGTATCGTCGCTTTTCTCCGCGATCTCGTCATCCGTTGTTTCCCTCGGTACGAAACTCGGTACGAAAGAGTTCCTACAGTTACCAAACTTGAAGAACCGGTAAGGCGTTAAGGGCATCGGGTATTGACCGTTAATCCCTTCGGGATGGAAACCCGTGGCCGGCGTCAGACAAGCTTGGAAAGGCGTGAGCGGTATTTCCATCCTACGAGTCGTCCCGTCCGTGGAATACGAATTTCCGAACGAAAAAAGTTCGTACGGCCAACTGATGTGATCTGATGGCGTAATCGCGCTGTAAGGTGGCGGATCGTCACTATTCTCATTGTTTGCGATAACTAAGGACGTTATCACGGCCGTCGAACCACTTGAGCTTTCACTTATGTCTTCATTATGATTTAACGCCGCGGATTTGCCCTGAAGCGATGATCTTGATGACGAAACGCCACCTTGAAGATTCAACTCATTCATGGACAACCGCTCGTCTGGCTGTAGTCTCACACATATGTTTGGTGTATTGTCACGTGCATCACCGGATAACAATTGCTCGATCTCTGAGTTTACCTCTGAATCTGTAATTAAACTCAAAACGTATGCTTCTCAGATTGACATTTATACATAACTTATAATATTTTTTTTATTTGATTATTTCCGACGTAAACGTTTGCGAAAATAAAACTAAACATAATTAGATAATCATATGAAATTTGTGCCACAGTAATAAAAATACTATAAGTTTATTTTAAAGTCAATAAATTGGAAATAAATGGGCTAATAAGAATATATCGCGGTTGTTGTTGCGCAAAGTTTAAAAATTTGTTTCCTTCTCACAATGCAAAACGTTTCGATTCCATTGCGAGTCATCCTCAGCTATCAAAAAACAATGTTACATAATATTCATTATCAATGTCGAGATTTTAGTGAGAGGTCCCTCAGCAAAAAATTTATCTCAGAAATGGTATTTATCAAATTACAGAATAACAGTTTAAATTCACAAACAGATACAAAATTCCTACATAATGGATATTTATCGCTACTAAATAATATTAAAAATCGAGGCTAGCGACTTTTCAGCAGTTTGTTTTTTTTGTTTGACTGCATAAGATACAAGAGATAACAATTATATTTTGCTTAGACCGACATGTATTTTGCGAACTCAGTACAATTCGTTTCTCCGAACTGACAAGTTACAACAGCGAGATTATGATTATACAAGAGTGTCACAAGAAAAGTTGTTTAAAGTTTTCGTTTGATTAATGTGACTGGCATTTTGACATCGTGCGGGGCCTCTTTGGAATGAGTAATTCAGCGTGTGAAGGAACTGTGTAAAAATTCAATAAAAATATAATTAAAATCATTTTTAATTTATAAAGATTTTTAAATTATCTAAAAATTTCAAATTAATTGGTTATAAACAAACATTGGTCCCATGCTGCAGCTGCTTATATCATATTAATATGCTTTACTATTGCTTATACATAATATATAAAGTATATATTTTTCTTATTCAATTAATGGTAATATCAATTTTATGTACATTCTAATTGATTCGTTTTTATAACTAATTTAATAATTATTAGTTTAATATTAGTTTCATAATCTGATAATTTCTTGTTAGATTAAAAATAATAGTCGTATATTATTGTTACGTTTTATCGTTTAGAAAAATAATAATCTAATTTCATAATGCGATTGTATGAGTAATTATATACATATATACGTAATATACATATATATAACGTATATATGTATATAATTGAAATTTACGGTGATGTATAAAAAATAATCTTAAAATGATTTTCCAACAGAGAAAAAAAAATATATATAAATATATACATTAATCATGTCAATAAAAGATGATGATTAAAATACGATTTTCAAGATATATGTACTTCTAGCAAGTACTTTAGCTAAAAACCTGAACTGCTTCATGCTAAATTGATATAAACACCATTGTAGAATATAAAGTATTTCATAGTGTATTTTTCTGTGTAGGAAAATCGTTTTAAGATTATTTTTTATACATCACCGACGTAAATCTCACGTGACAAAACGTGAAGTACGGGCAGTTTAAAAGATAATCGCGTGCACGCTACATGTAAATTCCAAGATTAGCTTTAATTTACGGTATGCATCATTAGCATAGTACAACAAATTTTAAGTTATTGTCTTAAGAATATTTCACATCGTTAAAGCTTGTTTCATATAAATAATTTATAATGTCGAGATCTTATGAAAACAACAATGCTTCAACAATTACAAAATAGTTTTATATTTCCACTTTTTCTTTTTCAACGCAATGCACGATTTCCTTATTTCAAGAGCGGACATAGCTCGTAAATTTATTACGCAAATACAGTATTCAATATGAATATAATTGTGTATATCCGCTGCATAGGCACATGCGTTGCATACTGAATTAGCAAATACCTTGAGATTACTTTTATCCACGAAGGACAATTAATCATTTTGACGCAAGTATGGGGCCCATCGTCGATCTTTTTAAAACTTAAATATTTTTCTAATTCAAATATATGTATCGTGTAAACTGTGGAAATATACGAGAAAATGTAATATGTAAATATAAAAAAAAATTATATAATGGATTTTTATGTTACATATTTATCGTCTATATCGTCATTAACTTACGCAAGAAGAAGTTTTTTGGCAGTCATTTTACAGCATTTATGATAAGTATACGTTACACACGCCTCTGTGTGTTGTTACACGGCTAATGAGTTGACGCGTTTTAAAGCAGAATTTTAAAGCAATCTTTTACG
This sequence comes from Solenopsis fugax, assembly GCA_003595255.1. Lineage (NCBI taxonomy): Eukaryota > Metazoa > Arthropoda > Insecta > Hymenoptera > Formicidae > Solenopsis > Solenopsis fugax. The sequence continues at coordinate 9,558 of QKQZ01027443.1, forward strand.
ATGATAGATATGAATATTCTCGAATACTGGCTACTTTATATTTAAATACTAATGCCAATTAGTCACTCGTACATGTAATGTTTATTTTATCGCCTTAAGCGCCAATATGTTACCGTCATACTTAAGACGCAATGGCTGAAGAAACACTTTCTATTATATACCTGTAGCGGTAACGTGAGCCGAATTCCCGTGTCTTGCGTTAAGCACATGCATCTATTTAGAAGAAGAGTTTCACCCGAAGTGTCGAATGCGCGCGCGCTTTCTATTCTACAGCCCACATTGGAATATATTTACATTAAATAAATAATGTTACCGCATCTAAACTGTCACTTTTAAATGCCTTACATTCATTTCTAAATCTACTTATTCACGCATAACATTCACGTAAGATCGTTTTGACGTATATTTATCCCGTAGCAACAAGTTACATCACAATGTCACAAAGTAGTTCTAATAAGATATTTGCAATGTCGAAGAGCTAATTTAATAGAAAATTAATTATCCTTGTATCAGGTTTCACACACATGCAAATAAAAATAGGAAATTGCAATTATAGCACACAGTTAACTTTTAATTAAATCTGTCCAGTTATATAACGTGCGTAACTCACACTTCCATCACATTTTAGTTAACAGCATTTCTCACAAGTCATTTAAATAATACATTCTACTAATTTCACAATAAAAACTTCCAATGATTTTATGGGAATCGTATTGCGCGATAGTATTCAATGAAATCGACAAAAAACGGAGATCGTAAAATTCGCGTGGCACGGGCGAATCACGGAACCGATTTCGCTTTTCTCGGGATAAATGGCGTCAATATCAAATGCGCTTTGTGTAACGAAAAATTCGCAAAAATTGCACAGGAAATTTACCGTAGGCGCATACCTTTTTCAGTGTCCCTCGACATTTCTCCATGCTATACGTACACCTTGAATATACGATTGAGCGACAGGAATGTCGCGAGTATCGCGCGCGTCCGTGATTCGACTGGCGATCAAAATGATGCACCTGACTAAGTGTATACACAAGTACGCGTACGCGCACGTGTAACCGCGTGCCGATTGCGGAGCAGCGATAAGAGATGCGTCGCGAGGATGATGCTCGACACAACTGAACGAGCAGCGCGCAAGACGCAGCGAAAGACTGCGATCGCTAACGCGGCCAATCGGCGAGCAATACGAGCACGATGAGGGAGTGGACACGTGATCAGCCGTACCGATTCCGCAATACCATGGAGAACTCCCGTTGACCGCACAGTCATCCAAGGTCATAAGTACGTTAGTCCTTGAATAGGAAGACCGGACGGTCTTGCAAAGGAAGCGAGCATTACTATTCACAAGGTAAAAAAAAATTCGTCCTCGGTTCTTTATTACAATAGTTAAGCATCGTTTAAAAGATGGATAGTTCTAGGTCGCGTCAAACTCATTAAATTTCATCAACATTCAACGCGTGTAAATCACAAATTTATTCTGTAAATGGCTGCTACTGTTCCTCTCAATTAAATAATAATTTTAGATTAATTCAACAATACATTCAATTTTGAAGCTTTATGTGTAACAAAATGAAATGAAACTGCATATTGATGAATTAATAAACAATATTGAACATAATCTTGATGAATTAGCTAAAACGCGCAAAAAATGGGTTAAGGTTGACGTCCGGTTTAACGGGCGGCCTCAATGCGAACAAGAGCTCCAATTATCCGAATCGAGTAGCATATGTGGTTTCAAGTGAACAGACGTCGTAAACCTCGTATCGTTATAATGCCTTCCGTGCAGAAAATTATATATCGATCAAGCTATTGAAGTGCAATTGAAAGCAATTGCATTCTGAGACGCGTTGCGCATGTAAGATGGAAGAGTACAAAAAATAAAATTAAAAATGGGCGTGGAAAATTTTACTTTTTCAAGCGTTTACGACAAAACTGCATGGAAAGAACAATTTTATTGTAATATCTAAAAGTTTAGCTAGATACAGACCAGAGAATATAATTACAGTAAAATTGTTGGACTATCAAAATAATTATGTGAAAGGCTCAATCATGATGATACTGATGCAAAAAATTTCGACAGAATAACAATCAATTTAAACGTCCAATATAAATTTTTAATGGCAACATAATTATTTTCAGATCTGTATTTCAGCAAAATTGTCCTTTCCATGTGTTATTAATCATTACTGTTTATAATTACTGTTTATAAATAAATCAGCGACACTTTTAAGAAAAAGAACTGATAAGTGTTTCAATTAACTGATTACTATATTAGTAACTGATAATTCTACTTCATCAGTTAACTGAAATATTATCAATTAACTGATGAAATGTCATCAGTTACTGATATAGTAATCAGTTATTAAAACACTTATCAATTCTTTCTTAAAGGCAACACACTGAAAAAAGTCTGGTTATAACTACCAAATATGTAGTGAAATAGTATATATCAATGAAATATTTTATCATTATAACAAAAAATAATTTTATTTTACTAAATGTTTAGTAAGTATTATCAAATCTGGTATAAGTTACTAAACATTTAGTAAAATAAAATTATTTTTGGTTATATTGATAAAATATTTCATTGATACTATTTCACTATACATTTGATAGTTATAAATAGATTTTTTTTTCAGTGCACTTTCAAAAGCATCAAGAAAACCTGTAATTAAATTAAATTAAACAGTTATATTGAAATCGCTGATGTCAATATAATTATACAGAAAGTAAATGATTCGATAACAATCATCGGTTACTATAAACATAGACTGCAAAGGTGCAACTTTTTAAAATTTATCATTAATATTAACATTGATTTATTGCTTGAAAACGATACTTTACTAAATTTGTCTTTAATCTAACAGCACGTTATTGTATTATTAGTTTAAAAGTACCGTTTGCATAATGTATACGTGTTTACATTCTTAAAGGAATATTCCGTTCAAGTTATATGTTCGTGTAAGATGTGAGACATGATTTATATCGTGTATTAATATTATACCTTATGTGTGTGTGCACGATCAATTATAATTTATTATAAAATATTATATAAGGTATTATATAAGGTATTATATATACAAGATATGATACATTCTGAGTATCTAATTGACCATTTACGATTGAATTTTGGCAAAGAGTGGGACGATAATTCGGGCATGTTTTTAATTTTCCGTGTGACATAATTCCATATAAAGCTGATATAGCATGAGATATAACGGCGGTATTCATAAAAACTTATTTCGTTGCTTTTCATGGGACGATGCGACTCGTACGGTGTGCACTTCCTACGAGTACACGTTATATTTACGATTACGTGTCCTGCATGTCTTTTGCCGATGCGACGCGACGCGACGATCCCTCCGGAAGAACGCTCGGTGTTCTTCCTCGACCAATCCTTTTACGGTCGTCGAAATAACTCCGTCGTGATTTCTCGCGGATTCGGGAAGGCTCGGCCGAGCGCCGGCGATTTCCTCAAGTCAGGTGTCATTCTCGTATGTTTTATTTCCGGAGACAGCCGACAATCGTAAACCGACTACGGAATGAGACATCACACTTTCGCGATAGTCGGTATCTGCTACGCGGACCGCAACGATAAACGGCCGGCCTGATTTTACGCAGGTAATTGGGCGTGGCGTAACATTTCTATCACTTAAATTAATTGACTGGAAGAGTATAGGATTCTTTACATTTCTTTAATTATTTTATAAATAATACGAAAGTTTCGCCAAATATAAATCAGATCATAATAGATTATAATTTTTATAACAAGAAATATGTAATATGTATTATGGTAACACGTGTCTTTTAAAAATGACTCGCATTATCACCGAAGAGCAGCTTGTATGTATGCCACTCTATATCACCGACAGTTCATATGAGATGCCATTAAAATTATAAGATCAGCTCTCTTAATCCCCTAGGATAGCTAGCTTTTTTTCAAGACTAGCGAGATTTCTCTCGCTTTTACTGCAATTGCGTGGATGATACGGCGTAACGAGGAAAGGGAAAGACGCACTTTTCACGAACGTTGGTCATAAAAGTGGGTTACTACCGGGATGCGCACTACGACAACTTCGTCTACGTGAAACTACTCTCACGGCACATCCGTGTTGTCTCTTCTTTCCGTACGCGTCATATGTATAACGCTCATATAGCGTATATATCCGCTGCGTGTCCTATAAGCGCGCAGGACGTGCCTGTTAAAGTTTGACGTCGTGCACTCGATGGACATTATATTTGGGAGACATAAACCGGAAGCGATGACGTCGCACCGGAGGAAGCAGTGATAAGCAAAGCGATTAAAAATATAATATGATTGCAAGTTGTGTTTTAAAACGCGCGCGCTTTGATACACGTGGTTTCAAATAAAAAATGTAATTAAATAAACAGAAATGCGTGATGTTTTCAATTTGATTAATCGAATTTTCTCGAATGTAAATTTGTTCAACCAAACTCTGTTTAAAATTAAATAGATGATATTTAATCATTTAATGGTATGTTCGAAGATCTATATGTGTGATAAACATCTGTACATTTTTCCGCGAAAAACGTTATATCTTACAAATGGCTCGCAATTGCAGATTTGTATTAGAGCGCCTCATCATCGATTTTCATTCTTTGGCTAACAACTTTACCGGTTACGAGCGGGCGCTAAGACTGTCGCAAAACAAACGAAGGAACGAACGACTGTTTAGCCACAAAGAACGAGAACGGAAGCCTTGCGCTCGCACACTTTATAGCAATTTTGCGAAGTTGCGGCCCAAGTACACAAGTTCGACGTTCCGAGCTGTACCGGGTAGATTAGATTTGGCTTAAGAGTGGATGAACTGTCCTGCGATAAAAGCAGGTAATTCCGCGACGCTCGCTAACTTCGACACGACTTGGGCGCACGGAAAATAATCAGCCGCGGGGGTTGAGTCGGTATTTGTGTCGACGGGCCACGACATAGACAAACCTCCTTGTTTCAGAGAGCAGTTACCTACGGCAGCCCGACGAGAAGGGACCGTCTTTGTGCACCGTGGAAATCGTAAGATTGGTATCGTCGCTCGGCTGCCACCCGGTATTGCGCTTCACGGCAGCATCACCGCCGTAGTGGTCGTCGTCTTTTATTTCGAGGGAAATTAACGACGACCGCCGAGTAATTGTCGGGCGTTAAGCTCCCGCGGAACGTAATTACGCGAGGACAAAGCGCTGCGCGAAGTAAATACGAAAACGCGGCCGCGGGACGAATTTGTCGCGACGCTTTCGAGGCGACGAAACTTCTTCGGAACTCCATCGTCGGCTGTTGTTCCCCGTTTGTGTGAGTCTGAAGTTTTCTAATTGACGAAAGAGTGTCTTCGCAGCGCAAGCCCGCGACCAGACAATTAATAAAATTTAGATGCAGCTACTTGCAATGAGATAATGTCGCTCTCTTTCTGAACTCAATATACAGAGATATGTAAAAAAATTGTACTTAAAAAATAAATTTGTTAAAACTAGATTTTAAATATATCTTTTATCCCCATATAAAGTAGAAAAAATTATAAAATCTGTTTCTAGTTATATCCTCAGAAAGATTTGAAAATGTAATAAAATTATCATTCAGCTGAAGCTTATAAACACAAAGTAGCAAGAAAAGTATTACGAGTTTATAATATTTTCTTACAATATTCAGTACGCAAATAATTTGATCAAAATTTAAGAATTTATTTCTAAACATATTTTTAATTTTTTTTTTATATGTCTGTATCTCAGTGGTTCATGAGATGAGATAATATACGTGAAAAAAGTACTAATAGCAAGTATAATATGGAAATTCTCTAAATTTATTCCTCAAAGTCGTGTTTACGAAGCCATTCGCTGATTATATCTTAAAAATTCGCGAATACCAGAGGATCGATTGTAGCGATTATCTCGCGGGAACGTACCCGTTGTACCGCGGGTAACTTCTGACGTGAATTAAGCGTCGCGGTGTCGTAATTACTGCGAGAACAAAGCGCGAGGCACGCGCGATGTGCGCGTCGAAGTAAACACGAAGATATAATGGCACGAATTTGTCGCGTGCCGGCACAGGCGCACCGCTGCATTCGTTATCGGTGGCTATTGCGACTACAGGTGGGACCCGCCGTTGCAATTTAAAAGTCCATTTGTTCCTGGATAACGTCAGGAAACGCCGACGCCACCGGCACGCGCATTTTATCCGAAAAATATTGAGACTGAAAATAGTATACGAGGCCGGCACATAGAAAGAAACGTGGCACGAGTACAAAGTGCACGCGAGAAGGTCGTAGAAGGAAAAAAAGATGTTAAGTACGTAAGAATAAAAAATATCTCCTGATGACAGTCTCAATATTTCAACGACACAATTTCCAATATATTTCGCTGATAAATGAAAGTTACAACAGACAATATATAATAGAAGATTTATATAACTGATATTTATATAACTGTTTATGTAACATATATTTATATAACTAATTTTATCAGTTTTATATTACGAATTTATATAACGGCTAATTTTTAAAAACGAAAAACATAGTATCTATTACGTTGATCATATATAAAATTTTAATCAGATTACTTGAATTATTATGTGCCAATTGCAATTCATATAAGAACAAAACGTATATACGTGATAGTGTTATATGTTTTATACATCTTTTATTGGAGATATACACTTTCCATTAATAATTTATGGATGTTTTTTAAATATCTTTGCAACATACATTTATGTAAATGTAAAGTATCACAATGATCAAGAATATATTGTCCTAGCAGCTATAACAGGTATATTTGTCATACTGGAAATATTTAATTATCAGCGAGAAATCATCAGTATTAAATACGCATTATAGTTTTGCAATTGCATTAGTCAATCTTGGCAAAATTCATCGCAACTCCAACAAAATTTCGATTAACCTCCTTTTGACTTTGTTGCATCATTGAATCGAAAGCATTATTATTTCTTCAACTTTCTCAATAATAAATAAACAACTTCTCCCAAACTGGATCTTTTCATTTTCTTTATATGTTAACTACTAATAATTTTGAAATTAATTTACATTAATCATTCAAGCATCCATAACTAATATATTTACATAACAACGAATATGAGTTCTTACATCATAAAAGTGGCCTCGACCTGATAATGTTTTTCTGATTCATTTGGAAGGAAAAAGAGAGAGAAAAGGAGAGAGAGAGAGAGAGGGAGAGAAAGTCTTTCATTTAATAGCCACCTATTAACAAACTGGTCCACATAAACTGGTCAGTAGATTTCACGACCGTTGCATCAGTCTTTTTATCGCTTTCTGATGCATCCGAAAAAGTATAAGCCGTGAAAAGTGTGCGTGTGTGATATTTATGCGCAACCTTGGGACACATACGAGAAACAACTATATGCATTTTATTTGTAAGTGATCGACAGAATTGAATGTAACACCTTTCACCGGTTGCATACGTAATTCTTTGCATATGACGTCGTATTGAAAAGGAAACAATGAGAGCATAAATTGATCTCAGCACGTAATTACTGTCTTTTGCCATTTAGATCGAATCAACAATTAGCAGCAAGAATTTATAGTTTCCCCTCAACCAGGTACCTACAACTTTACGTCGTATTTATTAGCCTTATAAAGTCTCTTAATACATAGAAAAGAGATTAATCTAAAAAACCTTTTTAAAAGAAGAAAAATATATTGGCACATCATGCTTTTATCCTTCATTCTGATTTCCGTTTTATACGATTTAGAATTCGCATGAAATATAGTACTACGAATAAAAAAATAAGTTAGAAAAATTCTATTAATCAAACATAGTATCTTCAAAAGTATTATTTTTTAATTTTTAAGTTTGTTTCAATATTACTTGATTCATTAGATTTATTTCAAACTCTATCTTTAAACAGTTAAATTTTTATTATTTAATGCATACTCTTAAATGTACTTGGCGTATATATATTTTTTTCAATTCTTCGCGCTTTCTCTCTCCTCAACATCTAAATATATAATTATCTAGTTTAAGTTTCGCAAAAATTTTTAGGTATTTCAAACGACGCGAACAAATCTATTGACTCGATCTCAAGATCTCGGTATTGATTACAATTTTATTTTACTGATTGTAATTGAAAAAGTACATGTATATCGATATTATACAAGAAAAATATCTTTAGATTGCGATTTTAATTTCTGAGATATTTTAATCGAAAGTTTGTTTGACATAACAGAATTCCAGATAAACGATATAATAGCGCCACTTTTACGAGTGACAAACCTATTCCCCCTTTCTATGTCCTAGACATCGAGAGTGTCCAAATATCCTGCATCCTTGACAACATACGCAAAACTTATAAGGATAAAAGTAAATATGAATCTACCTGCATTTTGTAATTGTAATTAAGTATCTTGAATGGAAGGACATTACTAACGTCACTAAAGCACGCGATTTGATTAATGCAAATTGTGTTAAACGAGCCGTGACGACTTTGTTCATATTTATTGTCGATTCTTTAATGGTATTTGAGTTTTTGCGGCTGAACAGACTCGATCAAGTAGCAGCGAATAAAAATCGTCAAGTTGAAAGACTTGACGGCTTTCCGCGTGCAAACAACGTGCGAGATAGTAAACGCGGAAAGAGCTTAGTGGAATTTTTCTGTTTTGCGTGTGATTCACAATACAGATAGGAAAACGTGTTTCGGATTAAATAACACATGGATTAAATAAATGACTATGAACTGCTGAAACGTGATCTCACTATTTTTCTCATAAAGAAAAACCTTGAACGACGCTAAGAAAAAAATTTTTAGACAATTTTGTACGTGTAAAAGTTATACAATACAAATATGTACATATATTTATGTAACTTCAAAAAACCATGTGTTTTATTTTAATAAATTATACAGTGTCCCTAACTTCGCATGACACCCATTAATGGCAGACTCCTGAAATCATTTTAAGACGAAAATAGTATCTAAATGTCGAGGCTACAGTTTAAATGAGAAGAGTTTAAAATTGGCAAATCAAACTGTCCGAAATTCGTGCGCTCAGGTATGGCACATTGCATAGTAGTGAAGGTGTTCCTAAATATGATATTCATTTTTCATATTGATTTTTATACATTTTCATATATTTTCACAATACGACGTGCCATACCTGAGCGGATTAGTCAATAAAAATAGTCAATCGACATAAATTCCTTTTAGATTGAAATTTTCCATTATTTTCACAAACATCGACAATGCAATTGTAACTCTCGACGTTGCACTTAATATTAATGACTTGTGTAGTAGACATAAATATGTAAAGGATGATTATAATAATGCATGAATCTATAATTTTGAGGGGATATACATCAAGATGTACGTCAAGATATACATATGTATGATGCAGAAAATCAGTGCACCAATATTTCTTTAATTTTTAAAAGGATAATTTTAAGTAAGTTGGTATGTAATTTTCTAAATGTTTTATATTCAAAATTCAAAAAGAAATATTTCTTCATATACACTTTTTCTTTGAGAAACTTCTTTGAAAATATAATTTAATCTACAAATTCGTACAAAAAATCGTATTATATTTCGTTATATTTCATATATAAAGTGTATAAAAAAATTAATAAAAAGGCAACCGATAAATGAATATCCTTTACACATGAATATCCTTAACGCATGTTGCAGTGTTCTCGATCTCACGAACTTTAACCATGCTACATAACTCAACTCTAATTAAAACTGTTTATAATCTTGTTGCCATGAGCTATTGTCTTTTAATTCTCTTTCTGGGAAAATTTCTATATTTACTATTACGATGACGTTTATACATGATGGTGTGGCTGTAGCGAATTACCGCGGATGTCACATTGCCATTTTGCTTCCTCGCTGACAGAAACCACCGTCACACCCGGAAATTATGTGGCGTGAATTCAGTGCCTTAACGTTCGACAACCTGTCTGAGTACATTTTCCGGCGCTACACGTTAGTCGCCGAAGTCTCGCGGAAGCACGACCTCCCTGACGTTTTAAGATCGTATATTACCGCGTTACAGGAGTTACATGTGACATTTCCCCATATCAAGTAAATCGTTACCGCCAAATGCGTTTCATTTTACATCGATTAACACATAATAATAAAATTTTATTGGTAATAGTATCATTTATAACAGCATTATTTGAAAATTGTATATAGATGAAATATTTATATTTATGAATTATTAAACGAGCCTACATTAAATGTAGCCGTTGCCACATTCGATTGGTTGCTTAGAGGGAAGAAGATTCCGTCAAGAATCAATTAGAAAGCGTAGCATTGTTCATTGAGATATCGTCGATAAAAATTCCAATAAATTATAATTTATTAGACATCACTCGTAATAATTATTCGTTAAAAATTTAAGTTAGATACTCAACACGAGTGGAAATTCAACACATGCCAAATTCATATGTATGACGTACTCCATCATTCCACACATAGATCATCGATCCTGATCTGTTGACTATTTAATTGCTTTCTTTACATAAATTTAATGTCTCTTAATTTAACTTTTATATGTAATTTAAATATCCTATCTGCAATTTACGTTTCCTAATTTGACATTTTTACATGTTAAATTTTATTTACATATATTTGTAAATTCTATTTTATCTATTGTTTTCTTGTTCAGAATGTTCTTCATTTTTTTTTGTATTTTGTTCAAACATTAATATGTTAAATATTTGAAAAGGAAGCAGTTTGTAGTCTACAGATGAAATGTATATATATATAAAATATATATTCGTATATATTCGGAAGAAAAGACTTATAAATAGTTACATTTTTCTGAGTCCATAATTGTCTACTAAGCAACACTTCGTATTCAACTACTACGGCTAATTCCATTCTGAGAATGTATATAATGTTTGACGTAGTGATAGATTACGATACTACGATACAAGACTTAAATAGTACACAACGGAAAAATTGCATCTCGTAATAATTTTTTGCTAATTCCACATATTCTTTCTTACGTTTTTTAATCATTTCTCAATCAATATGATTAATTATCTATTCAGTAATTATTTAATTATCTATCACATATCTCTGTTTATTGACATTGAAATTACATTACAAGATATTAGATTGACTTATTCACAAAGATATTCTGAGAAATACGTATAAAATTAATCCTAAATATATGTATACTTTATTGAGATGTTTTCATTTCAAAACGCCAGGGATTCGTCCAAATTTAATATGTTCATCAAAAGTATCTTTAAACAATATAAACCCTATGCTTGACGTCAATTCATGCGTACACGTGCTGCCTCTTTTACACATGGATGGAAGTTTGGTTCGGTCGATGACACGATGCCACACGCGCAACTTTTTTCCGTCGTGCTTCTCAACATTGACGAGTGAGCGACGAGTGTCACATTCGGCGCCAGGATGACTTGCGGAGCGGCGGCGCGGCGCCGCAACGACGTCGTTCGAAAGAAAGAAACAAAAAAGCGAAAAGGGGGTGTACGATAAAACGACGTGCGTGGGCGGCCGGATCGACGGACGGGCAGGAGACGAGATGCATACAGGGGAGGCCGAGAGTGCATCGGCAAGAAGTAGGGTGAGGGATAGTGCATCCGATGAAGGCGCTAACCACGGAGCGAATGACAATCCGAATTTCCGTCGTTACACGAACGGCTCGTACATTTTTTTTTACAGATACGCCCGGTTGGCGCCGAAACCATTGATTAAACCCTGGCGCCGACCCATTTTTCCCCTCTCGCGACCTGCTCTCCCTCCTTTCCCCCAGCCCTTTCCCGATTCTCTCAAGCTACATGCACCCCGTATGAGGCAAACTTTTTGGCAACGGAATACACTCGCGTTATTGCCGCACCGATTGAGAATCACTGGGATCACTTGGCTCTCCGGACTAATCCATAAACACCGTTCTCTCGTACAGCGTCGCAACATCTATCGCGTACGGGGGCTTTAGAGCCGAAAGTCGACACTCGATAAAATACGAACACGACACACATCGCTCGCGAGACTTTTTTCCCTCTGATATTGACATTGCGATGCTTCACGCGAGAGTATGACTCGATCAGATAGCGATTTGATGGAAATACGTTGCCTCTATATAGACAGCAAGGCAAACCGCACTACATGAAACGGAGAATGTAAGAATCTGATATTAATGATTGTTTCAATAAATTTTTATGTATTTTTTTCTTGTTATTACAATAAATAAATCATTTTGCTATTAATTGTATATTTCTCTTCAGCAAATGTAAAAGGAATCACAATATGACGACGAAAAATTAAATTGCTTTTTCAAGGGAATACACAAAACGTAATATATCATATATTTAATACGTAGAATATAATTCATATTTCTTTTGAAATGCTAAAAAGTTGCACGAGCATGTTCTTGTTGACGAAAACATCCTTGTGGGTAAGAAAGAAACTGCCTACTCAAAAAGAATACTATATAAAAATATATATAAGGAAGAAAGGGTACGAAGGTCATTTTATAAAAATAATTATCATCCGGATTCGTTTACTCACTATCTTCTGAATCTTGTGATAATTTTTATATAATTCAAATAATTTATAATTTAGTTTACCTAGAAAATACCAACTTACAATTATATAACTATTAGTTGTAATTTCTAACTCAACAATGTAACTGTTATGTAAAAAAAAAACTCGTCATAACAGGTATACTGCTGAGTAGAAAATTATAACTAACAGTTGTATAATTGTAACTATGTTTGCTGGGCATAAATTCGAGTCTGCCTCCTAATTGTATGAAACATAATATGTTATAATATAATATTTTTGAAGGAGTATTATATATTATCGTTATAAATTAATTTAATATTGAACTTTAAGAGTAGATTGTAATTTTTATACATTTTTCTCCATGATTATTCGTGACCATATATTAATTGCTAGTAAGCATTTAAACTTCCCTCTCCTGTATTATTTCTTTTTAAGAGTGGGGGTTTATAATATCTATAACTGATAACGTCAATGTTGACAAAAGTTTCTCTCCGTCCGTCCGTAAGTGTTCACGAGATAACACATGTGTATTAACTGCAGTGATAATTCAGGGACAGTCCAATAAAGCCACGTGTCATGTAATCAGTTAAGTGAGTTTCCTTATTTCAAATCAAATTTTGAGAAAGTGTTCAAATTAATTTAGATCTAGCTAAGTAAATAAAATTTCTCATTACAATACTCGTGCCAATGTATTTATCTTGATAAATGACAACTGATAAATAATGGAAAACTATGATGTTTGTACAAACATTTTATGTAAACAATCTAATCTAAATTTAACTATGTGTGTGCAATATTCACAGCAATCATTATAAATAATTGTATTTTTAATATACTATATATGCGCCCAATCAAATATTGAGATATTTACAATAAATTATGTATAAAACGTGCATTGCAGTGAGTCATAATAGACTATATACAATTAAAAAGATCGACAATAGAACAACATTTACAAAGTTTGTGAGCATTAATAAATAAGATTTGATTTATTAATAAAATTTGTTAAATGATATTTAATATTACGTGACAAAATGCAATACATTTTTGACTGATAATGGCTAACATGACGTTTATCTTCGTGTTATCTTCAAAACGTTGATACGTATCGCTTTGCTATAGCATTGAAACCAGGCACTTGACTTTTATTCCGACGAGTCACAATTTAACGCCAGTTGAAAAATCATAATTCTGCTATTTAAACATTTGTGCAATCATCGTAATTTTAGAAATACGTAATGTATCTGATTGCAGGCTACAATTACCATACTAGAAAACATCATTGACGTCATCATATAACTAAGTCAACAACACATCAGGTACAATTATAAAATTTTCCTTATAATTAGAATCATTCCGAGAATCATTCATTATCAAAATCATCTTGAGGTTATTTTAAAATACGTCTGTGATTTTATCTCTTTCAGTTGATTTTCTTCGAAAATATTTCTATACTAGGAAGCACTCGAAATTCAAGAACATTCTAGCCTTGTGCGAAACTTTTATCAAAGAGTGAATGTGTGTGTATGTGTATATGTGAGATATCTCTGATGACTAATGTGAAGAAATCAGTTAATATAAAGAAATCAATATCAAAATAAAAGGAAATAAAATCATGAATAAATAAATAACTGACAGATAAAATAATTAAAATAAAAAAGGCAAATAAAAAGTACATAAAAAAACAGTTGAGTACAGTCTTTAGAGTACTCTATATACTATAATTAAATCCTAATTACTATAGAAGATTCTAAGACAAAATGACAATTTGTATTAATATTCTTGACTCTAGCAATTATTTTTATACTTTGTTTAAAACTTTATCCAAGAAAACCAAGGATTCTAATCTAATTAAAGATTATTTGAGCTTTAATTTGGAAATATTTTTCATTAAAGATAAAATTTACACTGATAAAAAAATTCATGTACAGATTACTATTGAGAATATGTTATTCTCCATATGTATTTTTTTAAAAAACAAAGAGAAAAGCTAAATGAAAATATTTCCCTATGATTTATATTTCCCTATGATACAATTCGATATTAATCACTTTCATGTCAATCGTTGATGTATGAAAATACATTTTTGTGCCAGTAATATTATTTTCGCATTATAGGCGCAAAACACGTATCACATTATAAGAATTGCTTCCGGTCGATGATAAACAGGAAGATAAAAGTTGTTTATTATATACACGATATATAAAAGAATCGAATTTATTAAAATATATAATAACGTGATAACATATAACGTTATCATGTTATTCGAGAATATTCTAGATATTCCTTTTATCGCAATCACGTTAAATATCTCCATTGTCTTGTATAAAGTAATTCTGAGAAAAAAAATTGTCTGTTGTTTTACAGATACATTTTAGTTTACAAGAATACGACCGAAATAAGAATATATATTGATAATAATAAATGAGATATACCGATCACGATTATTAATTTATCGCGTTCCCACAACAATCTCTTTTTTTCTTTAAAAAAGATTATACAGCTTGTTTAATTTTCCTTTCTTACAGATTTTGCCCTAATTGCTACGGCACCGTGACGTAATCCAATGAACGTTCAAAATAGACCAAATATTTATACAATAAACGATGCCGCGCCACCCTCATATGCGGAAGCAACAGGATCTGCATCAACGCCATATAATCCATACTTCGAGCCACATGTGACACCTTCGACGAATTCATCTAATTGTTATCGAGATACAGTACCTGTTCAATCGTCTTACTTACAATATGAACCGATTCATATTTCGCCGACGGAACGGCAAAATCAACCAACAACCATACCTTACAGTAGACCATTTATAAGAGGAACTAACGAAGACAAATGCGAAAGTAAGTTAAAATAAATGTTATAGACATTAATAAAGAATTTGTGATTTGAGGCAATCTGTGCTTTAATAAAAGTTGATGTATATTATGAGAATTGGAAAAAATGCCATTGAAATTCACTGTATTTCTTTTTAGATGTAATTAAAGGAAAATTTACTTAATTTCAAGATGTCAAAAATATATTAACCTAAAAATAACACCATCATTAACATAAAATAAATAGTTGTATCAGATAGAAATGAAATATTTATAACAATTATAACTTCGTCACAAATTAATTTTTATCATGTCGCATTATAGTTCACTTATACAATGTTACTGCGTTTAAGAATTTGTAATTTAATTGTGCGAGTGCACAATTCGATTATTTTCTATTCTAATATTATAATGAGTTTTTCGTATTTTTGTTTTAGAGTGTTATTGGAAATACTTTATTCGAGTAACAGTAACAGCAATTATACTGGCATGTGCAATAGGTATTTATTTAACAATAAGAAAGTTAAGTCATTAAATATTAAGCAACTTAATAATTTCGCGTAGATCATGAGCGTAGATTGTAATTAAAAAATTTCGATAAATAATAGTAAAAGAGACATAACTTGTATTATACTGTAATATTATAAAATATTATATTGTATTATATTATGATATTATAAAAATGTATATAAGTTATTGTATAACTCTATTAATTGTTCATCGTAGTTAATATAAAATGTAATTCATTTCATTAATAACTGTAAATACTTTGTGAATTTTTTATGTAATTAAATTAATCATACATTTTAAAATCATTTTAAACATCTATTGTAATATATGATCTTAAACCTAATAGAGCTCCTATATACCTTCATTTGAGAAACAAAAAAATTTTGTCATTGCAACTTATATAATTGTTCTTTATAGAAATATAATAGAGACACAAATACAAGCGTTTATTTACGCGTTTCTTTACTATTTTTTAACTATATCCTATTTTGTAGCCTAGTTTATTATACGTATATACTTTTAAATATAAGTTCTTTTACTATTTATTAACTATATATATCTATAGCCTATAGGCCTAGTTTATTATGTATAAGTATAAGAGGAATTTTCCAATTCACGACAAGTTTGTAAAAAACAAAAGACTGGCGTTCTTTAATAGCATCTTATGTCAATCATAACTTACATGTTGTGGAAGTATTTCTGTCACCAATCACTATAGTCGTTATGCAAGAATTTGCTATAAAATGGGTCATTGCCACCCATGAACCAGCGCAACGATAAGAATCGCCCTTCTATGCGCGTGTCATAGTTCCTTCATTTTCCTCCGTTCCGCATAAAAGAACCCATAACGCCTATTCACGGCGACGTAACACCGTGTAAAGTAACGTAGTGATGAGAAAGGCAAGGAAGAGGGAGAGGGGGAGGAAGAGGCGCGAAGGTTGAAACGTTAACGGCCTTTTATAATACAAGATCGCGGTGTAACAAAATCCCATGTTGCACGGTAGTCTCCTGTGTGTTCCAGCGCGAGCATTAAAGACATCGGTGGGCGAAGCGCAGTATAAGTAACGACCATATTTCGCAGCTATAACAAAACGTCACATACACGTTGAGTGGGACGGGGGAGGCTGAGGAAGTGCGGAAGAGGAAGGCGGAAAGGCCGGCGGGTGGGCCGCTTTTATTATTGGCGCAATAAAACCCCGGTAACTGAGTAATAATTTAAAAGTTGAGCGCCGTTCAGCTCGAGCACCTTCGGCGCCGCGCCGCACCGCTACGAGATGAGAGCCTGCGATCGACGGCGTCCAACGCGACGATATCCGCGCCAATAAGTGAGACCGGTGAAATTCACGAATATTCCGAGTTACACGATTGCAGCACGTATATCGGCGCTGGTTTTATTGTACAGCCTGTCATACATCGAAGGTTTTACCGTTTAAAATCATGCTAAACAAATATATAGAAGAGCTGTGCTGAGTCCGTTTATATGATATAAATAAAGAACGAAAAGAAAAAAGTTGAACGATCTAACGATACTGATTGTATAGATAATAATTTATTACGTTTAATGACATTCCGTCCGCAATAATTATTATTATTGTTTCAAAATTTATCACAGTTTCTACATAAGAAAATTAATTTTTCTCTTATAAATTGATGAACTAAAAAAATTTTTTTTAATCTAAAATATTTATTCCGATATGATCAACTAAATATTGGGTTGATTAAACAGTTACTTTGCAAAAAAAAAAGGTATAGTTTATTCATGTCAATCATTCAAATTTTTTAATCAAAACTTAACTAAACCAGTTCAATATTTAGTTGCATATATCGGACTAAATATTTTAGTTTTTCAACAAATTTTTTTCTCAGCGTCACAAACTAACTATACAACCAGAGAAAAGCAATGTTTAAATTGATGAAATCGATTCTTTAACTTGATTTTTTAAAGTGAAAATGTCTTTGAGGAGAATAAAAATTTATTTGATTTTTGACGTTATTAATCTTTTTTGAAGTTAATAAATTATTTATGCAAATTATTTATTTGATTTAAACAAATAATTTTTTAATTCAAAGAAAATACTGACAGAAATGAAAGAAACGTAATTTAGTTGTTAGGGTATTAAAAATATATTTTATCATTTAAAAAAAGATTTGCGTTGAATAACTAAATGATTTTTATAATTCTAACAGAAAAAACAACCAAAAAATTTCACGTCAATTAAGCTGACACAGCCAATGCAGCATAATCGAATGAAACACGAATAGAAATTTGATGCTTTTTTGTTGCTAATTTGTTGCTCTATTGCCGATTTAGTTGCTCAAGCTGATTAGATATAAACAGTGGCTGTGCTAATTTAAGTTTAAGTTAGCACAGCCATTAAACAAAAATAACAAAAATGAAAAAATATTACATATTCTTTTAGTGTAAATTTGTTGCTAATTAGTTACTCAATTCCGAACATTGTTGCACCATCCTCGACTCTTGAAAAACTACCCTTAGTTATCATAAGTCAGCAAAATCTCAAAATATGCAAATTTATGAGATATTTCGACAGATACGCTTCCTCAAATTTGATGCTCGCGATTTACGATGATCCCGATTATGTTGCTCCATCCTCGACTCTTTAAAAACCACACTTAGCCGCTCTAGCCAGCACAACACCACAAAAGTGGAAAATTGTGAGATATCTCGACTGATTACGTTTCCTCGAATTTGTTGCTCGCGATTTACAATGATTCCTTCTTAGTTGCTCCATCCTCGACTCTTTAAAAACCATCCCTAATCGCTCTATATCAGCACAACATCTCAAAAGTGCAAAATTGCAAGATATCTCGACTAATTCATTTAGTTATCCGTCAGTCTATTTTGTAATTGAAATTCATATTTATTGTGCTAGGTTGTCAGACTTTACGTATATGTAACTGAAATTATTTTCTATTTTTGCGTATACTCTGTACGCCGGCTTGTCCGTCAGACGAATATATATCTGCAACTAAATTTAAATTTTATTTTTTTTTAAATGGCTGTGCTAACTTAAACTTAAGTTAGCACAGCCACTATTTTTATCGAATCGGCTTGAGCGTCTAAATCGGCATTGGAGCATCAAATTAGCAACAAAAGAACATCAAATTTCTATTCGTGTTTCATTCGATTGTGCTGCATTGGCTGTGTCAGCTTAATAGACGTAAAAATTTCTTCAAATCAAAGAAACTTTTCTTTAACCGTATAGCAATAAACAAATTTCTTTGTTTTAAACAAATTTTTTTTCTTGAAGAAACTTTTCTCTGGGTGTAATACATCATTAATAAGAAAAATTAATTAAATGTACAAGAGAAACTCGTATAGAAGTTCAGTAATAAGCACACGTTTTGAATGTAATCATAAAATATGGAATAAAATATTTAATTCTGTTGGCAGCTGCGTAAATGTGTGGACAAAATTATTTAATAATTCATTTATGTAACATATAGAATTTCACGTATGACATGCCGTTTAATATAGTAATGTGTTACTAAATTTCGCAAACTACTCATTTCATATCACGTCAAAAATTACGTGCGGCATAATTAATTTGTACGTACGGCGGAGCGAATTGCAGAGTGAAGCTTGTCGAAAACCCATCGCGCTCTTCGCTCTTCGCTCGTCGACGCGGGAATTTACGACGCGGCTTTTGTGCGATTCCGACGATCGATCAGAAAAACTTGAATAAGTGCGAAGGACGTATTGTCGGGCGGGCGAAGAATACGGGAATTGTCGTTAGCCCCCTCCGGTGACACGTCTGAGTTGTGGAGCGGAGAGATGGGGACTAGATATACGGTCGGACGTTGAGAGTGTAACAAGGTTTTCCGTTATCGAGTCTAAGATATCTCTAAAAAAGGAGCGCCGATCGCGATGCATCTCCGCGCTTACTATGTAACCAGGGACCGGGGAAACGAGGGCGAAAGGGGAGAAAGGGAATGGTTGGGAATGCGAGGAAAACGTGGTTCCGCTCGCGCCTCGCGTGTAAAAATAGATCTTCCTACCGTGGAGCCGCCACCGCGCCGCGCTGCTGGAATTCGATATCGCTTGTATACGTTGCACTCCCGCATCCCGTTGCGAACGTAAAACGAATTAAATATTTTCTCGCAGCGGGCGGCTCGGAGAATTCCAATGTAACGATGGCGCCGCGCATATCCGCGGATTTCGTTCGCGAATTAAAATTAATAGAACGCCTATCGGGATGGAATGATTGCACACTCTCGCGTGTGCATTTACTCCGGTTACTATGTACATACGCGCGCGTTACATGGCTCGAGATTATCGTTACGATCGATCGAATCGATACCTGAAACTTATACATAGAGAGGATTTCAAATGACTGTTGGAAAAGTAGGTTTTTCCCGACTCCTGCACGCCGGACTTTCGAGCTCGCTGCGGCGAAATGTGGGCTCACGTGGGCTTAACGTTTTTACCGTACCTTTTTCCGATAATTAATGTTCGTCCCTGCGCGCCGGCAAAGCGAACGAAAGGGACAAACGCGAAAGAGAGGCAGATCAGATTAATGATTGTTTTACTCGCTCGTCATTATGTGAAAGGCGACGTTGGTTATCGCCGAGCGAGATAGCGGAAGGGAGAAAGTGGAAAGGAAGTGGGACGTGTCAGCCGAGAAATCAAAGAGTGTCGTGCGTCATTCTAACCCTGGGAAAGGAAGAAAAGGGAAAAAGTCGGAATCGGAGGACGGAGTGATGCTTTCGTTTTGCACGAATTATTTTCCGAACTTCTACTACGAGAAAAATATGTGTCATGGTTCCTCGCTAGGGTATTCGTGATCGAATTATGATGCATAGTACTTTTTTTATATATGTTGACAAAATAAACTTCACTCCTTATTTGTATACGTCTTATTAATATTGCAATCTATCCTAATTAATTGTTTCATAATTAATCACTTCAATAATTAAGTGACATACTTATAATTTTATATTTCATAAAGTTTAAAGAATAGAGCTCTTCTATTTCTATAATTCTGAGAATATTTCTATAGTTTCATGATTTATATCGTTGACACGATGTAGGTACATAAAATTAAACAAGTCGTCAAATTAAAATTTGCAATTGTATCTCACGGATAATGTCAACATTTATTTAAGTTATTTATATATAAATATTATATTATTGTTATATTAAAACATAAAACAACATTATTTAATAATGTTCATATTGTCACGTATAACAATTACGATATCACTTGGTAACGAAATGATCAGTTGCTCCAGAAAGCTCTTGTGCAAAAGAGGAATAGATTCACATGCGATTCGCAAATTTTCAATAAGATAGGTAACTATAATGGGATTTGTCCTCTCAATTCTCAATTATTGAGAGTGTCATCGGAAAAGCTGGTTCTCAGCCCGAAAACAAAGAAAACGAGAAAATGCTGGTGAACATAGAAGAGATAGCAGAACCAAAGGAAAAAAAGACTACGTGACAGGTCAGTTTGAATCCTGAAGGGACTTATTTGGTTGAATCTGACACCGAATTTAATCAGGAGGTCACGATCAAGTCAATATTTGCTCCAATTTGCTTTCGTTCTTTCCTATTAAATATCGAGCGATTTTATAAGTCGTATGGAAGAAACTTTGCCTTCTTTTTAATATTTGAAATATTTCTCGAATACGCGTGTCGTTGTTCTGTCGCGACAAAATGATTTTATCAAAACGGAAAATGTCAATCTTTGAAATATTATAAATCGACAGCATTTGCGAAAAGAATCAATTGATTTAGCAAATACCCTTAATTTAAAATAACATTTTTTGTTACATTATTGTTCGGAGCTTATAAAAATTAGAAGCAGATCCATCAGTAGATCAAATATCAAACTTGGAATACAAAATTTGTAATTATCCAAATGTGCTTTTATTACTAGAATTTAAACAGAATTTGAAGAAATTTATAGCAACGTCGAAAAATTTTGTAAACATGTTTGAAAACAGTGCATAATATTTCAATCAACGTGTTAAATCGCTTAAATTAATCATGAGGAGCATACTATTCATTATACAAACGAAAAGTCAGTACTTCTTTGTGATGAACGTTTTACTAAAGTTTATAGGATGGTTTTCGGTAAATTTAGTTGAAACTCGCTCTCTCTCGCATTAAAGTAATTAATTCGACATGCATGTTTTACTAGAAATACCGGCGTTTGGAAGTTGCGGCAACGAGCAAAATCGTAACCACATCGGAAAATTATGTACTCGAGCGCGCGACACAATGGCGAACGGAAAATGACCGCGACGATGTCACAGGCCGAGAAAAGCCTTAATCCAACATAAACCGATATAAACTTCAAAACTTATATACCGCTGTAACGGCGTGGCGAGAACACGTTTGCGCGGCCCTTCGAAATGGAAGTGGCGTGGTCGCTGCGAGTGCTAAAAGGGGTTGAACGGACGTGAGAAGTTGGTGGTGGATGCGGTCGGAGGGCGGCGCGGCGGAGACCGGGTTTGGGATGGGTTTGGCAAAACGTGCCCGCTCGTCCAAGTCGCTGGGATCGTTTCTTTTCTTCTTGCCTTAGCCACATTTACGCTCTCCTAGCCCTTCAACTCTTGCTCCGGCCCCCGTCTTCTTTCCGCCGCGTTTTTCTTTCTTGTCATCCCTCTTGCCCGACCGACGGCACATCGCCGTGACAACCGGAAGTTGAAGAAGCTGCTCCCGATCGATACCTGGCGATGTTTGGCTCGCCTCTCGTGCCACGAGGGAAAAAAGGAGGAGAGCGTCTTTCGCGCGGTGAGGAACAGGCGACGACGGCAACCGCGGCACGACGCGGCACGACGCGGCGCTCCAAATTGAGAGAGCGATAACGATAACGCGGCGGGACGGCTTAAAATCGAGGACGGCCGAGCGCGAAGGAACCGTCTCGCGAATCTTTGNCCGAGGAGACGGCATCGAGCGAGGCCGACGAAGAAACGCATTTCTATCAGCTATGTGACGTGGCGTATTTCTTCTCCGCGAGATTCTTTTTTCGAATGTCATTTCAGAGAGGTCAATTCTCCAAGGTACCCGAGATATAAGGATATCAAGATGGAGACACATGCAAAATCAATTTTTCATATTTTGGAGAACTGAAAACCCATATCCATCCTGTCGGATATATTGAAAATGTAATTTATCTATATTCTAGAATAGCTTGAAATTAATCAATTACGACAAACTACATTAAAATATCTAGTTTTGAAAAGATTATCAATTTTGAATACATTAAAAGCTATATCCTATATTAAAGAAACTTAATTATTTTCTAATAGATATATCGAATATCTTTTCTTTAGATTTAATCAGAATTATATTACGTATTATAGTTCAACATTTAGAAAGAGCAAGTAATTAATACACTTAATTTAATTCAATTTCCATTTCTTTGAAAAAATGTTTTAAATGCTCACTAGTTAACGCGTTTAATTTTTTCTTCTCTTTAAATACAATTTTCTTTTACCAAAAATCTATCTTTCAAAATTATCATTTAATTATTTACTTAAGTATTTGATTGAATTTTGCACTTGATAATTATTTCACGGATAAAATGGTTGGAAAGTGTAGGCATTAAAAACCTAGTTAAAGCTTCCCGTTTGCGGTAAAAGCGAGAACCTCGAGAAGTCAAATGAGGGAAAGTACTTATACGAAGTGCTAGACTCGCGGCACCCTCAGCAATTTGCATACGTTTCAATTAGACATCCCTTAACACACTGTTCCGAATCGGTACGATCCTAATCCTGTACGTGCAGCACTCTGCATAACTTTGCCAGTATGCCAATTTGCATGGGCGATACAAGCGTCGCGAAAAAATAACGAATATTGGGAAATTGGCAGAAACCGCGCGATGTGAAAAGAACGTTTTGTATGAATTTCACCAACGAATATGAATTACCAGTTATTAGTCTCACGTTTATTCTTTCTCACGAACGATGGAGCATTTGCCGTTACATTCGTGCTACGTACAGTGCGACGTAGTAGACAAAAGAAAAGACGGCACGAAACGACCGGATAAGAAAGCAACAAGAGAGAAGCGTAGAAAAATGTTTCGGGTGCAGCGACAAGTCGACAATGCGCTTGCTTTAAAACTCGATGCACTTTACCGTGGCTTACGTTTACACGTTTGCATTTGCATGCATGCAATGGACCGCGGCGGTACGTACCCAGATAAACGTACGAAAGAACTCATGTAGGTTGTATACTCCGTCATACGGTGTGCCAATGCAGCGAATGTGCACGCGCACTCACATGCATGGGTGAGCGTATGCGCACCCACTGTATATAATCCATGATCGGTAAAGTTGCTGAGTCGCGAATCCGGAATCGTTGGCAACGGCATATTAAAGTTTACGCTATAAACCGCTTTTCGGTTCTCTGAAAACTTTCGTCGAAAGAACTGCTTCCAAGCTATAACAAAACAATTTGCAAAATAGACTGACAGCCAGTAAGCCGACATAAATCCTACGAAAATTCCAAGTTGAGTATTGTGTCACGTACGCAATTCGAATTATTAAAATAAATAAAATTGCAATGAATAAAATAAACATAAGCAGCGAAAATTCTAAATCGAATAAATTTATTTATTCTGCACTAAATAATATTGCAATGTGCAAATATTGACACTGTCCAATATTAATCAAAACGAAAAGTAATATTGTCCGATACGGTGGCTTATTCATAAACAATAAATTACACTAATTGGAGTTTGAATATTTGATTGTGCATATAACACAATCCAGAGAGAAGAAACTATTATTCGCACACAGTGTGTGCGAGATATAACTAAAACTTCTATCTGCGATACAATTCGCAGGTAGCAGTGCGTCATAAAGGGACAGCATACAATCAAGTTACACACGAAATTCATTACAAATATGAATATATAAGCCACGTAGAGTAGATGAAGCGCACAGTTCTACGTCAGAAAGTTCCAATGCCATTGGTGAGAGTGTTTCTCACAAGTTGCGCTTTATAGACAGAAGTGGCACGACGAATGTATCATGTCGAGATGGGGTTAAACGCCCCCATCCAACTTCCCTCCCGAGTAGTTAAGCCGCGAGCAAATACAAGTTCGGAACCCCTATTAAGCTAGCCCCCTCCCCCACTAGCGCAAAATTAATTTTAAAATATTTTAAAATTAAGTGCTAATTACGTGCTAATTTGGTGTTAAAGTTCGAAATTAGGTGCTCGAACCGTTTGGGAGAAAATTTAAAAAAATTAGGCGAGGCTTAACATTAAACTAGCCCCCCCCCAACAAAAAAAAATAAATATTTATTAGTAAATAAATAAACAAATATAGTAGAAGTAAGTACTAATTACGTGATTCAAGAAAAATTGAAAGTAAATCGAAAATATATATTACAGAACTTAGAAGCCAGTCGTTCACAAGAGAGAAGTTATTTTAAAATTCATTTGGAAGAAGATGAAAAATTTCCTTCTTTGAAATGTATTTGTTTGTAACTTTTTTCTAAGAAAAGCCATTTTTTAAAACCTTGCACACACCTTCTGAGTAACATTAAGAAGATATCTGTAAAATTTCAAAAAATGATTCCTCCATCAAAAAGTACAAAATTTCAAGGTAATGTAAATCCACCATTATTTGTAGCAGAGATATTTTATTTCTACCTGCAGTAGAGACTACTTTAAAATATCCTTTTTAATATATAAACAATTTTGTTATTTTAAAAATATACAGTATCTATTCAACAAAAACTTTTATTTCATAATTTTAATAATTGCTTTATCGTGCAATTTTTTTTTAGCGATACAGTTTGGAAAACACTGCTAATATATATTAGCGACAGGTTATAATTTCAATAAACAATTAACCATCTGCTAATCTGTCATAATAGCACCGCAAAAAAGCATTTTAATCGATTAATCGGTCGTAATTTAATGAAATTTGTGCAGTGATCACGCAATAAAGAAAAGAAATGAAGAACAGAAATGTTATACATGAGCGATTATTATCCATAATCTGATCAGTTTGCCAAAAATATTTTAAATACGATACATTAGAAATTATTACTATCAATTATTTTTCAATATACTTAATACGTAACTATTTAACTTTTGAAACAGTTTCTAAAAGATTCTTCATATAAAATATGACTCTTAACTTGAATCTTTCATTTTTTAGATATCATGATTATAAGAATAAATAATAAATTCAAATCTAGCAGAGAGAGAGAGAGAGAGAGAGAGAGAGAGAGAGATAACAATAATATAAATTCACAATAGAAATTTTTATAATACATTAAATACATAACATATTTATATGTGAAAATATCAACAATATATAAATATTTTGTTAAATACTTTAAAAGTATATACAACATAAAATGCTTTTATTGTTTCTGTATTATTGTAAAATTGAATTATTTAATACTAACAATCGCTAGAAAGATTTATTTCTTCTTTCCTTTTCTAATATTGGTTTATCATGCTTTCAACTTTTACAAAAAAATTATTTAGCACTCACCAATACGATGCGCAGCAGCGGAGTACGTAAATCTGTAAACATAAATATATTCAAATTAAAACAACGCAAAAAATAATTAATTTTTGAAAAACATTACTAGGCACATTTAATTTTTTGCCTTCTTCAACCTTTTTGAAAAAATTACATAATTTTTGAAAGAAAAAAATTTCTAATATAAAATTTCTTGTAGAAAACTTGTGTGGTAAAAATAAATATCTATTCTTTGTACATTCCAAATAATGGTAGAAGAAATTGTTAACAGGAATATATTTTATATAATATATCCATATACGAAAATTCTAACAACATACAGATATTTTATTAAATATTTCAATAGTATATGTTCAAAATAAGTTACGAAATAAAACTTATACATACGTTATATTATATAGAATATCAAAAATAATATTGCAGAGATGACTGAGCAATTAATCTTAAATTGATTCCAGTAACAAATAAATAATTAATTATTTACCTCATGGTTGCTCCGCCGTTGCACGACGCCTCCTCCCAGGCCTCCTTCTCCTCCTCTCAGAACTTTATCTCGATCTGTGTAACTGCATTGCTTCTCCCTCACATGGGCACTCACATAATATTCACTCGCGAAGGTACGGCTAACTGCGATCGCGCGTATACTAATCACAATGCGACAATAGCGCGGCACTCCGACATTAATCGCACACAACACACGGGATGTGTGAAGTTGGCACCCTTATGGTATGAAATCATAGTTCTGTTAAGTGTTCTGGATTAACAAAACAAAACACAAACAAAGGAAGAGTTCTTGACGTCAGTTTTTACAAATAGTTCTGCAACTTATAAAAATGAATTTTGAATAATGGGTGCTAACTTTACACTCAACACTAGCACCGAATAGTTCTCAATAGCTAATTTGATGTCTTTTAACGAGTACTAGAGTTCTCGATATAAAAAACTTTTTTAATTACGAGAAAAAAATAAAAGAAATAAAAAAATGTTTGTCAAATCCGAATAGTTCTGAATAGCATATACGATTCCTTTCGACGAATTCTAGAGTTCTCGATACATTTTAGAAACAGTTCTGCTCGAAAAAGTATTTTTGAAATGTGAAAAATTTTTTAAGAGTTCTGGAAGTCCTGTTGAGTGTTCTGAATAGCCGTCGCGCAATTCTATCAAAAATCTTAATGAGAAAATTACGTAAAACTGATATTTTTGAAGTTTCAATTNGATATTTTTGAAGTTTTAATTTTTTTTTTTTTATACTACTTTTGAGAATTTAATCGCGATTTTTTTACATTTTCGGGCAGAACTATTTCTAAAATATATCGAGAACTCCAGAACTCGTCGAAAGAAAGCGTATATATGCTATTCAGAACTATTCGGATTTGACATACACATTTCTTTATTTATTTTATTTTTTTCCTTAATCAAAAAAGTTTTTTTATATTGAAAACTCTACATAATACTCGTTAAAAGACATCAAATTAGCTATTCAGAAGAACTCTACATTTTCCCGTAACGTTCATCAAAATACGCGCTAACAGATTAGTATAACAAATTTTATTTTACATACTGAAGTGTATATTTACGTTAATCGATACCTTAGCATCCTACTTTCGTTGGATGGAAATACTTTCTAGGATTAAATGTTGATATTAAATATAACGTAGCGAATCCATTTTAAAGAGCAATGGATCTCTATCAATATATTCAACAGAGATTCATTACTAGATTAAAATATAATTTGTCACTAACACACACACGATGCGCAGCAGCCGAGTTTCAACGAGTTTCAACGTCGATCTGTAAAACACAGATAAATATAATTCACATTATAGTAGCGTCTGCAGTAATTAATATTGCAAAAACTGACGTTACATGAGTATTCTAATATATTTTAATATATATTTTATGTACATGCATGTACATTTTGATTTTCGAAATATTTCTTACGCATGAAATTATAAACAAGACTCTGTTCGAAATTCTGACGCAAAAATCCACTTTTAGAGTTCGTCTAAAGTGGACTATACAAACGACTCTAATTTACAGAAAATGAAATATAATTTAATGAGAATAAAATGGACCGTGCGCGTTTGTTCGTTGCTATTCCATCAACCGGAGAAGAAATATTATTTATGGAAAAAGCGGCGGATCTTACATGGACCGGAGATTTATAACCGTGGAATCGCTAGCCATCGGATGGAATCGCGATGATTTTTGCCGAGCTACCAATAGTTGACAATT
>QKQZ01027445.1:0-20021 GCA_003595255.1 Solenopsis fugax
AATGGACATGGATATGTGACTAACACATAGATATCCAGTGGATATCCTCCGTAGTTATTCGGTAGACATGGATATGTGGATAACATGTGGATATCCAGTTGATATTCTTCGTATTTATTCGGTGGACATGGATATGAGACTGATACGTAGATATCCACTGGATTTCTTCCGTAGCTATTCAATGGACATGGATATGTGGACAACAATTTGATATCCTGAGGATATCTTCTGTAGATATTTGGTGGATATGTATATGTGGACAACACGTAGATATCCATTAGACATCTTCTGTAGATATTTGGTGGATATGGATATGTGGGTAATCTATTACATATCTATTAGATATCCATAACAGATATGGATGTTTCATAGATATGTAAATATCTATTAAATATCTACTGGATATTTTGTTCTGTGTGGGTATTTTGCCAGTACAATAAAATATTTTAATCCGCATAATTGAATATCAATTTTGATTTGTTATCAATTCCGTCAAGCATTCTTTTTATTTTATTTTAATTTTTGGCTGGTTTTTATTTATTTATTTACATCTACTTATAGACATTTACTGGTTTTGTTTTTTAACGCATTGTCTTGACTTAATGAAATTCTCTCCTCTGATCGACTAAAAAAACATGGAAAAATTTTTATTTTTTGGTTCGTTTTGACTATTTTTGAAGACCCGGGCTACAGCCAAGTGTTGCCATATGTGCTCTTATGTGGTTGGACATTTTCAAACGCTCACCATTTAAAAATTATTAACCCTATCATATTTTGCTATTAACATTTTTGACTCAATTTTTCCTGAGGAATACGTACATGCCGACTCCCTCGACCGACCTGAATCACCCTGTATATACAGGGTGTCCCAAAAAGCTCGGGTCCTCTCTTAAGAGCGGATTCTTTGGAACAGTCTAAGAAAAAAATCCTAATACAAAAATATCGATTCAATAACAAAATGTTACGATAGCCGTTGGGTCAGCTGTCAAAATAAATTCATTACCATGTCCATGATAAGAACTTTTATGGTAATTTATGTTGATATGAAAAAGATTAAATATGTTTGACAGCTGACCCAACGGCTATTGTAACATCTTTTTATTGAATTGATACTTTGTTAAAAACATTAATTATGCATATGTAATGTACAAATGTTTCCTAAAGAAATAATTTCTTAATAAAAATGTCACTGCATATTTGTATGACAATCTCAATGTCAAAAGGTACCCTTGTGGTACCTTCACCCCTTGTGATGACCCCATGCCTGAGCGCGCGAAATGTCAGCTCTGTGATTCGTAAACTTTAATCGTGAATAATTTGAAAACCATTATACCCTCGTAACATTTTTATATTAGGATTTTTTTTCAGAATGTTTCAAAGAATCCGCTCTTAAGAGGGGACCCGAACTTTTTGGGATACCCTGTATATACATATGTACATACATACATACATATATATACATATATATATGTACATATATATATATATATATACACACATATATATATATATATACAGGGTGAGGAAAAAGTACCGGGAGAAACCTAAATAACTTCTGAACGGTTTGAGATATCGGATTGAAATTTACAGAGTTACAATGGTATCACACAATCTATCACATAACACTAAAAACGCCCATTTTACCATCCCCGGTGGGCGGGGGGAAGGGAGGGGGCGAAAAAAATCTTAAATGCAATGTGGGGTCGTGTGAGAGTTCGTTTGAAAGGGTTTTTCGAGACGAGAACAATGCGATGTTGCCGAGGTCTCTCCGATTTTTTTTCGCAGAGTTATGATCATTTAAACATTGAGATTTCGCAGTAGCGCAGGGCCCACGACGAGGACGTGAGAAAGACTTTCCGGACTTTTCGGACACACACACACACACACAACAGAAGGGGTTTGGAGTCGTTGGAACAATCACCTGTTCATCCATGTAGGTATCATAAAAAAAAGAATTGAGTCTTTTATATTTTATATTTATAAAAAGAAGCCAAAATTAGAACTATACAACAACCATAATGTGATAATAATAAAAGTTACATTAATTAATTACATAGAACATGTGTTATGCCTATATTTACATTCAATCAAATAAAATATTTTTTAGAATGGGTAAATTTTGCACTGTGAAATGATAAATTGTAGTAAGAAAATAAGCATTTATAATAAGCACGCGTTGCTGATTATTGACTTTTATGTTCGCAAACGAATATCACATTGTCGTGATTTATGAGCATCTATTTGTATTATAAACATAAAGAGATAGACTAGATATTGACTATGTGCACACACACATCTATATTCAGAAAAGGAGTTTAATTTTACGATTAAAATGTTTCATTTCTGTCTCCATTTTTAAATATTTAAAAATATTTTAGTTTTAAATGGCTGTTATTTCAGCTTTAAAATTTCAGTTTTCAGTTTTAATGCTTTTAAATTTAGATTTCAGTTTTAGTATTGTAAAATTTACACACTTCTTTGAAACATTTTTAAATATTAAAAAATAAAGTATTTAAGAAATGAAATAGAAATAAAATAGAAATTATAGAAATAAAATATTTAATTAATATCTTAATATTAAACGTTTTTTTAGTATACATATAATACTCAGTCTATCTTTTTATGTCTACAAGTTAGACGTTATATGTATAATCGGTCTTATCCATAGTCTTAGCATTACCAAAATAGTTAATATAATATATAGCATGCTGACGATAGAATAAAAAATTATTTTTAATGTTACAATGTGCAATTAAACTCTATCGAATTGAGAGGAGCAGAAAGTGTGTATTCCCCAACCATTCTACTTTTGATACATACGAGAGGTCGGTAAAAGTAATAAGATTGATCTTTTAAAGCGCCACGTGCCAACACCGCTACTTTTACAATTTTTTTTTAATCTTACGATGAAATTACACACATTTTTAATATCTTCATTTCATAAAATATAATATTTGAGTTAACGTGTTATTATATTAATTTAGTTGTAAGTTACATGGACAAAAACTAATTTACAAAGGAATCTTGCGAAGTGAGAAATTCAGATTTTAATGAAACTCTTGGCACAAATGTAGAGGAGGTAAATACATGAATTTAGGAATTTTTAGTTGCTAAAAAATGATTTGAAGGAGTGAAACCATCCCTCAAAGGTAAAGAGACTTCCCCCATTTTTCAATATATCTCGTAAATTAAACGAAATATCAAAAAATGTTTTATACCAAAGTTTTACAGTACAAATATCTGTATTTAACTACTCCATTCATTTTTCCCAAACATTTTTTTCAATTGAACTTTTATATTGTATATCAAGTATTTATCAAGTTATAATACTGCAAAGTTAATGTATTTTTATTCTAAATGTACTAATAAGCTTCTATAGTAATTAATGTAATTAATTAATTACTAATAAATTACATGGTTTCTTACAATTATTCGTATTGTCCTATCTCAATGGTTGAATAAAATTAATAGTATCTACGAGCTATGATAATAACTTTTCATTAATGATTAATTGAAACGTTTTTATAGTTTTTAAGCAGCGTTATAATGCTGTACTTATTAGCCATATGTGTTAGTAAGAATATGAATCAAAAAATTTAAATGTAATTACAACATTGAAAGTGAAGATTATAAATACAAATATTTTGATTGAATCAAACGTAATCAGTATAAGAGCATGTCTGATTCTTTAAAAAGCAGATATATAAAATCATTTATATACTAATCTATTAATTAATAGCCTTAATTTCACAAATTACATACTAATCAACATGTATGATGCACATCATGATATCAGTATAAAACACGTGATATCAGAATGTGTTGAAAACAACGGGACTATTTTTACTGCGCGATTCTCACATAGAAAGATAAGATATAAATGTAAGTAAAGTGCATTTGTATTACTTACGT
Source organism: Solenopsis fugax (assembly GCA_003595255.1). Classification (NCBI taxonomy): domain Eukaryota; kingdom Metazoa; phylum Arthropoda; class Insecta; order Hymenoptera; family Formicidae; genus Solenopsis; species Solenopsis fugax. Next base: position 3,913 of record QKQZ01027445.1, read on the forward strand.
TCATACATACATAATATAAATAATATTAGCTACGTTCATATACATATACATAAAATCTAGAGCCAATATTTCTCTACTTTATTTTCATTGCAATATTTTTAATCCTTAAACACACTACTGTGGAAATATTTCGATCACTTGCTGTGTGAAGACGAAATGAGAAAGAAGATTCGGGCTAGGTGGAAACAAAGTTTTAAGTCTTCCCTATCGACCGCTATGGTTGACTAACTTCATTGCTCAACTAAAATAAAATGACACGGAAGTAAAGCTTTTTCTCAGGAAAGTTTCCCAGACCCCTTAATGTGTTTAAGGGTTAAGATTTAATACAAACTAGTTATGAATACGTAAAGCAAAACTATGTTAACTTTATTGTATTATATCAGATATATAAAAGTTCAATTAAAAAAAAATTTTTTTTTGGAAAGATAAGTAGAGTAGTTAAATAGAGATATTTGTACTGTAAAACTTTAGTATATATAAAACATTTTTTAATATTTCGTTTAATTTTGAGATGTATTGAAAAAAGGCGACATCTCTTTATTTTTGAGAAGGATGGTTTCTCTTCGAACTATTTTTTAGCCGCAACTAAAAATTTTTAAATTTATTTATTTACCTCCTCTACATTTATGCCAAGTTTCATTAAAATTTGAATTTCTCATTTCGCCAGGTTCCCTTGTTAGTTAAAAATTATGTTAAAATAATTAACTTAAGATTAAATTAACTTAAATAAAATTAAAAGTTAATTATGACAAACATTATTTGTATTAAATTAGAATGTCGCAATTTAAAAAAGTTAGATTACTCTAAATAATAAAACAATTACAATATGAATCATTAAATAAATTTTATTTATTTATATTTTATTTACAAATTAAATTTATAATATAAAATAACAAATGAATATTGTTTTTTACATAGAAATGTATTTTTCTGCTTAAAATTTTTTTTCTCTAACATAGGTAAATTTTTAATTTTAGAAAAATAATAAATTAAAGCTTATGTGTTTTAAAAGTAACTAGTTTAAGTAAAAAATTATTAATTATTAGTTATTAATTCTTAACTTTAAATTTAACTTTTAAATTTTTAACTAGTTACTACCGAATTCTGTTGATTTGTCAATTAGCAGTGCATGTATAGAACGAAAATACTAATATCATTGTGCACGTGATCAAAATGAGGCTTTTATTCTACACGTGTAAAATAGCAAGCAATAAACATTGAGAAAAATCATCAAAAATAAGAAATTTAATCGCAATTTTGCGTTTATAGTATTTCAACGAAAAGAAAAGAAAATTTGAATTAGATTGTGGTTCTAACGTCTGGTATTGTCATGTTACATTAAAAGAATCAATCTTATCGCTTTCGTGACAGATACATACAACATACATTAAATTTTCTCTTACAAATTATGCAAGAGTTAAATAAATTCGCCAATTTGCGTTTTTCGTCAGTTACATATGTACAATCGCGATGAGGACCTATTCGTAATCCAGCTACTCTTAAAGCAACAAGTTCTTAAGCAGCTCCTAGGTGCTTAATATTATTGCACAATATTTGAATGTTGCACAATATTATTGATCGTCTGGAAGCTATATTGAGTTTGTTTTACATTGTCTAGAAGAATATTAACAATATTGTACGACATATTAGAGTACAATATTATTGATCGTCTAGGGGCTGCTTTACAATTTTTCATTTATCAGCGCTAATCGCGAGAATAGAAAGGCGATCGTGATTGAAATAATTTGATGTTGCTCTCGATATATTCGCCGATACATCGCAATAATTTCGAATTCACTCGATTCCATAAATTTTTAAGTCTTGTTGCGATAGTACGCGCAGTCATTCATTTATCTTTGCTTCATTGAGACTGGAAAGATGAACAGAACGCGGATTGAAATTTGAAATACATTTGTAGTTCTTACCGTGACAGTTTATTATATACGCTATGTGAAAGGAAATCTATGATCAGATAGTCGTATTTAGCGCTAGACAGATTTGGTGAAGATACGAGATGTTGAATCTTCACCGAATCTCTTCGAAATAATGATGCACATTGTACACTTGCTTGCAGTTCATGTTCAAGAGGTTTTTCAGCCTTTTCACATAATATAAGCATTTGATCAAATTTTGAGAATAAGTTTATAATTAATATATAAGCATTACTGATTTTTTCAAAATTTTTTCTTTAAACTTAAAATGTAATTTTCTAAAGCAACATTGAATCTCATAAGAAGAGTTTTAAGTAATTTAATTAAAATGCAAACAAAATATGAAAATTTCGAAAAACTATATTCACAAGAAAGAATAGAGTTCTTTTAAAGAACATTTTAGAATTAAAAAAATGAAGGACACCGTGCCAATGTTCCTTAATATGCATAATTACCAAAATGAAATTTACTAACAATAAGTATATCATTTTCGTGTATGAAATGTTCATGAATTATATGATTCTCTTTAAATATAACATTATACTATGAGTGTGTCAAGGACGCTTGTTATTACATAAATCATTATTATAAACAATTCGATTTCAATTTTTTCCATATCAATATTATAGAGAAGATATTTTTATTGCTTAAATTTTGTTCATTATTTATTATTTTGAAAATAGCAAATGTTGAAAGGTTATTATACAGTGTTAAACAAATATAATTTGTTTATATGAAGAATCTTATAATTTCATCAAGGAAAATATATTTTCAGTATTTAATAATAATTTTCGAAAAGTTATCGGATAGAAAATAATAATCTCTTTAAATCAAAAATTAGAATTTTTTAATATTATTATAAAAATGATTATATTGTGCTCTTTATATGATTATTATGATATGGAAATAAAAATGTAAAATTGCTGAAATATATGATTATCAAATTCTTTAAAGAAAATTAAATTATTATAAGTCTGATTATCAATATAATTTCTTGTTTATATATGAAACAATGATTGTTAAATAGAATATATTAATTTTAATTTGATATTAATATTTTTTCTTTGCATTTTTCTTCCTCTTTCTCTCTTTGAATTAAAGTAGCACGCGCGCGAATTTAGTGATACATAAATTAATCAAAGTGCATAAGCTGCTTTCAGCAAAGATAACAATTGTTAAACAGCAATTAAATGTGTAATTTAGCAAATTAGGTTGAGAAAAGAATTATCATTTGTTAAACTGTTTAGTGAGTTGATTATACTTTAGGCGTGTGTTTTTATGTTACTTGATGTGAGACCGGCCTCCAGTGTACGAGTGCATCCCATTCAATTCGCTTTAGGAGATAAGAATATTTGCTTTATTTTCATCTACATGACGCAGTATCTAATAATTGATAGGTCGCTTTGCATACACTGCCACTCCTTAGTCTCTTCCGTAGTCTCATTACCAACTGGTCGACGGGAATCTTAATGTCTATGTTTATATCTCGTGAAGCATCCTGCAAGCTGTCATCCCATAATCGCGTGTCATCACGATCCGCGGCGATCTACGCGTAATCGTTCATCAATAAACAATTTTCCATTTTCAGGATAAAAATTTTAACACAAATAAATAAATTATATAAAATTGATCTAATAGGCCCCGACAGAACGACATGATTTAAATATTACTTATTTTGAGATTAAAAAGAATGTCATGAATTCTTTCATCGCTTGTGTGAATCGTAAATAATGAATTTGTGAATGTTTATAAATTCAAGAACGTCTTTTTTTGTGATGACAGCGATCACGGGTGGAATCGTTCATTTCATGCCTAATATACATCGACTATTAAGTTTACAAAACAGACGCCCTACCTCGTAGGGTTTCAAGGATTGAGTCAGTTTCACAGTGGAGAAGGATATGGGAATCCAGAGAAATTGGAGACGGGAACTCGGGCTATATGATACGTAGGGCCGGAGACCAGTTACTCCCGCAGTTTATGCCAATCTGCTATCTGTCGTCGCGGTGAGCTGCACACCTCTTTCCAATGGTTCACAGCGGAGCCTTGACATTTTGGTCCACCAAATTCTAGTCGGCCGATTACCTAAATTGTTATATTTTGTTACGATTCGTTTACTGTGATTGTAAATAGCCGATACAAAAGCACCGCGATAGAATAATATTTATTAACTTATATATGACGCAATCTTGTATAAAAATTATAATCTGCAAATTATAATTTGCAAATTGTAATCTGTGTGTGCAATTCTCATATACATGTTTACAAAATTGCATAATTATTCCTAAATTATAATGTAGAAATATTGCAACATGAAATATTACACGTTCATGGAATCATTTTAAACGATCTTTGAAATTGTCAAATATTGATACTTCAAATTTATATTAGTTTAATTTTTAACATATATTATTTAGGGATTTTATTCTGACATAACTGTTGCGTTATGGTGTATTATCTTATCGAAGTTTTCATCAATTCATGTCATTATTGTGCAATATTTGTACAATGTTTATGAAGGCAGTTTATTTTAATAAATATTTCGTTTCGAAAAAATAAACATTAAAAATTTCACACTAAAAAAATATTACGAAAAGGCCTGTTCTTACTGTGCTCGGGGAAACTGAAACAAACGTCATTTCTTAATTTTGAGACGAGAAATTCAATGATGCTAATTAAAATTACATAATGAGAACACAGAAAATTGTATTTTAATTAGGAAAACGTGTGGTATTGTAGTTATTTGCGAAACGGATGAATATGCTATACGCATTGATGTACACTGTGCGATATATCACATTTTGATATTAAAAATATTTTATAAAATATTATATTTATTAGCAAAAATATCAGACACAATAGTTGTGCGTCTGCACGAACGTGTTCGAGATGGCTTCCTCGCACTTAGCGGATTGTCAACTGTCACAGCGCGTCGTATATGCAAAAACTATCTTTTTCAATAAGAATGGCTAGATGTGAAACATAAATAATTGACAAATCTAAACAGTCATAGCCAGATTTTAGTGTTGAAATAATGTTGTGTGATTTTACATACAATTTCTAGTTCAGTCGAACTGTGTGTCGTTACTTTTCGGATCAAACACAGCTTTTAAATTGAACTAGAACTGTAATATTATGAAATTAAATTAAAAATCCATTTTTTAATTTTATCGACAAGCATCTTTATTATTCCTCCATATGTCGAAGAAACTGTAAAAAATTTGTAAATACCTCGGCCAGGGTTTGAATCTGGATCTCTCTACATTCCATGTGAGTGCCTTAGCCGGTTCGACCATTGAGGCCTTGCGACGAATGTTATCATATATTGTAAGAGATGGTGTCGGTGAAGTGTCATGTTCACGAGTCATGTGCAGTAACGTACGTGGATTTCTTACGATTAAATCGATCGATGTGTCGGACACGGAGGTCAGGGAAACAAAAGTCACTACTCCTCAGAAGAAGGTAGTGGAAGAAGAGAAGCTAGTAGTAGTGCAAGAAGAACTTGATAAAGATTCAAAAACATCTGAAAATGAAGATATAAAAGAAACTAAAGATAATGCTTTGAGCGAGGAGAAGGAAACTGATGAGAAAGAAGCCGAATCTACGGAAAATGGAGACTTTAGATGCTCCAACCGACAGTTGCTGCGTAAAGAGGAAATCAATGACTGCGGCCAATGCAGTGGTGAATGCACAAGACGGCACGAGTCCCAAAAAGAAGTCGAGACTCAAGGAGAAGTGTGCTGAGACCGAGAATAATGGTGAAGAGATCACGGCCCTTCATTGAGATCATAACTATTTCGCTCGATTAACATCTAATAGTCTTACGGCCCTTAATCTCCTACAATATAATGTATCACATCATGTATCATTGATTTATGTAGTGTAGTGGCCTATTTTGTGAATGACTGCGACACCACGCACTTAACTGATTTAAATGAAATTTTCTATGTGTTTTCGTCATATGACGTCATTTTAACTCTAGAGCACCATCGAATTCCTTGTCTCAAAAACTATAAGAAATATTTACTTTATTTTCCCCGAGCATAGCAAAAAACTATAAGAAATATTTACTTTATTTTCCCCGAGCATAGCAAAAAACAGACCTTTTTGTATCTAATATCTTTCTTTACACACATATCCTAGTGAGAAATGGAATAATAATTGAATCTATATCGATTCGACGCCGAAATCATCAAGGTATCAAATTGATATCGAAATGATATAGGTCATTTCTCACTGGGATAGATGCGTACATATATGTACATATGTAGAAGATTGGCTCGAGTTTCCCAAAAGTATCAGATGTTCTTCTAATTACAGATATTTTGCCATCATAGTTAGCTTATCGAAAATATTGATGTTATTTTTTAATTATTAACATCATGTATATATTTTTAGCACTATATAATAAGCTTCAAATTAAAATTCTATTAAACATCTATTTGATACAACTAATTGCAGAATACGATTTACTTAATTGTCAAAATAATTTTCAAATTTTAATAATTAATTAATAGAAGAATTAGGAATTATTCTTTAAAAAATCGATTGGAAGAAGTTTACTGTGCAAAGTACATTTGCTAATGTTTTAGAATTCTGTAAATAAGATTTAATAAAGAAGTTGACTTGTGAGCAAAACATACACTGATCCAATCAATAAAAGTAAATGAAATATCGCGTTTTGGATGATTAAAGTATAAAATTTACCTCGTTTTTCGTGACTCTATCCCAATCCAATAACATGAATTCAAGGCTGACATTGTTGAGTCCATCTGCACCGTTTGGTATCTCAAAGACGAAGGACTCGTTAAATACCGGACTGAGAGTACGTTTCTTTACGTGTGTTTTTTTCTTAGCAATACGTTGCTGGTTGTATAGAAGATAAATCTTCACATAGGGATCAGCGAGCCCAGTCACATCCATTTTGGGTAGGTTTCGTGCTTTTAATACTACTACCGTCAGCCGGCTAGTAACAGGTTGCCAGCAAAGAGAGACCAGCAATTCTCCTCTCCCTTGCGACTGTATCTAAAAAAACAACAAGAGAATCAAAGAAATATTACTTCTACAATTATCATTATTTCAAAATATTGTATCATTTTACATGTTTGTAGTGTCCTATACTTTTCTCTTTCTTATTTTTAATGCAGTGTCAAACATAAAATCAGCGTGCATCGTAAATTGACATACCTACCGATAAGACAGATATAAGATAATAAAATTCATATAGGATAAAACAAAAAATATAGCATTAGATTATCTATTAGATTAGTAATCTAACCAAATTTTTATATATTGTCGCGCAACATGTTGTATTTTGTGGATAAAGTGTTTGTATAGATCGACAAAGAATATTTTATGCCGAAGTGAAAAGTTTTTAGAAAACCTCACATACATTAATTTGTAAATATTTTGTACAGATGATATATGTTAAAGGAAAAAGAAAAAAAAATGTACTGCTTACAACTATACTGGTTCATTTTCTCAGACGCTCATTTGTGCTTATCATACGATAGTGATCGACATGATTTGCAACTTTAATTAGTCAGATTCCCAAATCAACATTTACTGCCCCATATTGAAGGTAAAGAAAGCAATAAATATTCGAGAATTGCAGAAATAAAGTTGGGTTTTATTATAACGAAAACTGAAGATAACATTTCTCAAATAGCACATTTTATACAAAGGATGTTCCAGGGATGTCCCTAGGACGTACGGACGTCCTTTGAACGGTCCATGGATGTCCCAGGGACGTCCCTAGGAGATCTATGCTGTATGGGTTAATTTGTTCAATGGACACTCATAATCAGATGGAGAACAAGAGACAGATTAAAAATAAGAAATACTGTGAGTTTAATATCTAGTTTACAGAAATTATTAAAAAAAATTTTAATGACGACTCAAATAAAAGATATGATTCATATTTATATCACAACTTCTGAGACAATTAAGCGTCGCAGACATCAGTTGCGCGCGATTGGTAAGCTGTTGCTACCACGTGATTGGTAAGAAATGGGTGTTAATTCGACTGCGTTGCAAATTGTACTACTGCCGTATGAAAAACTTATTGCAAAATTTGAAACGATCATTAATGAAAACTTCTCAGAATTTTTAAAATAATTTTTCAAAGTTTCTGTATAAATTTAATTTTTTTTTAATTTCTCGAAATTTTTATACGAATCAGAACAGTTCTCAGAAATGTTAAGAAAGTCTATATTTTTTCTAGAGTTCTTATATATAAGAATTTTCTAAATAATGTACTAAGATTTTTCATTCTAAAATTCTTCTCATAAAATTTTATAAAATATGAAAAAGTTTAAAATACATATTTTTTAGAAGTTATAAGATGAGAAATCTTAGAAATCTAACAATATTTCAGAATTCACACATAAAATATTTTAGAAGAAAAAATATAGACTTTCTTAGTATTTCTGAAAAATGTTCCACTTTATACAAAAATTCAGTGAAAAATTTCACTAGAGATAATAAATACTGCTATATTATCTGATAGAAGACACTTTCTAGTTTGTACATTTGTGTCGAAAAAGTTTTATTTTTATATTTCTACTTAAGAAATATAATCCAAAAACAAAACTGATATGGTATTGGCAATTATTTTTTAATATTGATACTTATATTCCTTCAAATTAACAAGCATTTATTCATGCGTTTTCAAGACTAAAAGTACCAGCGCGCAGTTTGACGAACTGGAAAATGTATATGACTATTATGACTATAGAGTTTCTCTATTTCAATTGTGTTTAAATTATAAATTTTTAATTTAAATTTAAATTTTATTATAAAATATTGGTTATTAACAAAGATATTGTATAAAATGTAAAAACCTGATTGATTTTTCATTGATTTAAAAAAAATCTAAATATTTATTTGAATAATTAAAAATAAAGAATATTTAATGATAAAAAATTACAAGTATTTCATATTAATAATTTATATTAATATGTTGATTATTTTTGTTAAGAAAATATTTTTTTCATATAAAAGATGTTTAAGAAGAAGTCTATAATTTTATGTATAATATATTGTAATTTTATGTATATAATAATATTGTATATATTACTTAATTTGAGCCGAATACGTTTCAACTTCGTTTAAGGTAGTTAAACCCCAAAACACATAGATTTAAGAATGTCTTGAAACTTTCGTCTCAAGTAATTTAAATATTATTACACATGCTTGTAAAATATGAGCTCGATTTACTGTTACGTTTTTTAAAATTAATTTATTTCAATTTGTTTTAATATTATAAGCGCATAAAATGCTTTGTTTTTTTTATCTTTAGATTTTACATAATGATATATTTCGTTTAATTTTAGGAATTTGTTTGAGTCTATCATTGACTTGTATAGTTGGGGTCTAATTTCTTCTTAAGTATATTCAGAGCATACAAAATACCTTTAAACTCCTAGGGTATATTTTTCGACAGAGAGATATTTCTTGATTATCCGCGTCTTCTAAACCGGGCACTGATGATAAAGCACATGTCAATTCTCCAATAATATCGTCACGCGAATATCTGTCAAAACTCAACACGATGAAGTGTAAGCTAATTTTCTGAAATTATAATTTTTAAATATATTATTCTTCTCTTAGTTTATTACAATAATTTTAATTGAAAACTTGTCGTATGATTTGAAAAATAGGATGTAGCTTCATTTACCTGAAGCTGACTCTGCGATATGCCAAAGAACGTGAAATCTTCATCGTACACTGGATCTCTGGTATTTCTAAGAACTCTAGTTTTTACATGATGCTGCTTGTCAGGCAATAATTGCAACTTCACGTAAGGATCACAGGTGGCGTTTTGCTGACCCCTGGCTGGCAGACCTTTGCACTTCACCACGGTGACTGCTAGCGCGTTTTGTTCACTTCGATACCGTAGTTTGAAGATCAATTGGCCCAAATTATCCTTGTCATTCTCAGCTGTCTGGCTCTTATCACGTTCAACCTTCTCGTTATTCTCCAGCTCAGCTTTGTCACGCTCATTCTCTATATTCACAGCGACCTCGACGGGCGTTTGTATTGGTGTACCTGCAAAGTATTAATATAAATGTAAATCATATAAAAGATAATTATTTTTTAGAAAGAGGCGACGGAGTAATTTAAAAAAATTTTTTATTATCATTGTAGTGAAATTTATTGTAGAATTTTTTATATAATTTTTCAGAACTTCTACATACATTTTATAATATTTTTAGACAATTTATTAAACTTTTTGAACGAATTGGAACCCCAGCAAACGGAAATGGATTCAAAATATTTAAAATGGATAGAAATGGATTAAAAAAATCAAGAATTAGGATTCGGCAATAAACACACGAATCCATTTCAATTAAAGTTTAAAAATTCCTTGAATCTATTTTAATCCATGAAGTGAGATTGAAATTACGGGATTTCTATTTTTTTAAACCAAAAAAGTTATGCGGTCTATATAACCCATTTTAATCCATGAAAAGAGATTGAAATGACTTAATTGCTGTCTTTTAATCCAAAATGTATTCAAATGAATTAAAATGGATTAAAAATTTTCAAGCCATTACCGTTTACTGGGACAGAAATATATAATTTGAAAAAAACTTGAATGTTTTTCAGATTTTTTTCAGATCAATAATATCTAAAGTACTTACATAAAAATATTTAGACCAATTTGAACTATTAGACACGGGTATTTGTACTAATATAATATTTAATACTGTACTGCCAAAATACTTTATTTACTTTTACTTTGGAGTTCAATTTTGAGGCGTCACTTTCAAAATATACTTATAATTTTGTAAAAATATACATAATTGAGAAATGTCATCTTTTGTATATCTTTTATTCTATTCAATGCGGTTTTTTAGTTACGAGAAATAGAACTTCGCCGCGGTCATCTGTGGGCGATGTCGTGTACTATTCGTTTGATCTCATTACAACAGAAAGAGGATTTCTTTTAGAGCAATTATGAAAAAATAGGAAAAAAGACTACTCTTCTACAAATTTTTATATGTAAATGTGTAAATTCTGTAGTCTAAGATTTTTCATTCTAATATAGTTTCTAAAAGAAGTTTTAAAAATCTGAAAAAATTTAAAGTATTTTTTCAGAAATCTTCATAAAGTATGAAAAATTCTGAAAATAATATAAGATATTTCGAGAAAAATTTTTATCAAGGGCATTGCGTCACATTACCTGCGCCTTGCGGTGTTCTGGGCTGAGATGCTGGGTTTGAGGATCCTGTTGGGCTCGGAGTTTGTCCACCGGAACCAGGCGGACTCTTAGCCGGTCCTGTCGGTGATGGACTCTTCTTTAAATAATGAGTTGTGCTGCCAGGACTTTTAACTGCCGTCGGTTTCCGATGCGGCGGTCTGAATGCCAGGGACTTGTCGGAGCTTAGCTTGGTGTGCTCGCGACGTCGTCGGCAGAGCCACCAGGTCATCGCAACAGCGCATAACAAGAAGGCGGCACCAAGGCATAGCGTCACCAACGTCGCAGTCGAGACTAAAATCATACGCAATCAGATTGAACTGATCGAATTGCTGTATTCCTACACAGGACTTTGCAGCTATACATTGCAGCAACATTGAAAATTGTTAAGATTTTATGTATAGATATTTGTAAACACATGGACATTTTCTGATTCGTCAAGCTTTTTATACAAATGTACAAGCAATTTTATACAAAAATCTTTTTATATAGCACTGAAATTTTTCAAAGGTATCTTAGAAATATTTTATTGTAAATAGAGAGAGAGTGTAACATTTCATAAAAGTTATGAAATATATCTGCAACACTTCTGAAACAGCTTTGGAATAGCAAATTATCTACGATTCCCGCGAAAAGTTTTTATATAGGATTATATAGAATTATATATAATGATATATAAAATTTTTTCCCGGATAAGTTTAACTACAAGTTAATCAGATAATAATAAATTGGGCCTAACCTTTAAGTAGGTGGTTAAAATTTATGTAAATAGATAGGTGGGGTTGACAGCATTCCAAAGAAATGTTATTATTATTGTTATATTTTTCATTAGTATATTATATTATTTAAATTTCATTAGTTAAACTTTTAGGAGATAGAGGCGGAATGTAAAAAAGAGAACTTGTGGACAATATTTTTTATTTTTCTTTTCCAAAACAAGGTTTCTAATCCTGCATTTCTCCGTTTTATTTTTAATATCGTTTATTACTAAAATATGTAGCTCAGACAAAAAAATGAATATAAATGATCTGATATTAAATAACACTTTGCAATAAAATTTATACGAAATTTTTATTATAACATATAAAACATTGAGTGGAAAATAAATAACACAAGCAGAGAATTAAAAATAGAGAGAATTATTTCAAAGTATAACTTTTTAATAGAAAATAAACTTTGGAATTACAGATCATCTTCTTGCCTCTTTTTTCTCTCCGTGTGCACGCGCGCACACAAATAAACACAAATTCATTCACTTATATGCACATGCGCGCGTATTTTGTAATTTATAAATAGCCTATTATTAAGAGAAGTAATTGCAACATCTGTGAAAATACTGCGTTTTTACGCCGATAATTAAAATTTTTATTTTATATTGTATATATTAGCGACATGTTATTTTGCATATGAAAATTAAGGAAAAATAATATGCATAAAAGTGTCTAAAAACTGGCTAAGACTAACAATAAAATCAAATAATAAAATCTAGGCCCTAGATATATTCCACGACACTAGATTCTAGAGTGATGGAATATCATATGTCATACAATTCACGTTGAATTCTAAAAATAACCATTAAAATTACTTTATTATAGTCTATTTAGGCATTGTAGGGTAGTTACTGGTCATTAGTGTTCGCTGTGTTTTTATAAAAACTGTGTTTTATAAAAACTGAATTTCAGTTTCGTATGTAACAGAAATTTTTACAGGTGTATACTCTCTTTTTGAGAAGTATGTTACATATTAATTTTTTAACTTTAGTCTAACTTGAAGGCCTAGAATGTGAATTTCAAATAATATTATTGAGTTTAATGTATATCGTAATATGTGTATGAATTCGACAATTAAAGTCGTATTATATGTGGGCTGTGGAATATGGTCATTCGTTATGTGCATCTCTCTTGCGACTGTACAATCTCATTGTTGTGTAATGTTTATCTGAGAAGGAGAGAAATTATTTTAAAAAGTTTCAAGTTTTATTAAAAAAAATTTTTAAATCAAAAAGATTGTAAAAAAAATTTCTGCTATATTTTACAAACGTATCCTTTTTTCCCTCTTCAGTAAATTATAAATTACGTTCGTTTTATATATCTGATGAATTTTTACCTATAGGTGATTGGTAGAACTCTATGGCTAGTAAACAGGTGTTGGTTAGAATTGTGTTGTGTTAATATTTACTGAGTTGTTGTCAAAAAATAAAATGGTATTCCACAACTCCCTTTTTTCTAATAATAAATGTAAATATGATTTCTGAAATATGTTTAAGAATAAAGAGAATGTATAATATGCGTGTGTAAGTAAAATATTGTTATATACATATGTTTATATGTGCGTGTGTGCATGCGTGCGTGTACATATGTGTATATTTTTGCGAGTTAAAATTTTTTTAAATATAAGATTTTTTTGTCTTATTTTTTAAATATAATTAAAAGATTATACTTTCAAATTCTTTTAATACATTTGTTAAGTATTGATTAGTTTTGAGAAAGAAATAAAAACATATTTAAAAAAAAATGACTCAAGGTACCCGGAGCACTATGAATCACATACGCAAAGAGTAAATTTATTTGAAATAACATTGATGAAAGCTGAAAAAAAATTTATAAAAAATAATTACAACTTTTAACTATAATATGACTAATAAAATAGAAAATTTATAAATAAAACTATATTGCTAGAGTGAATAGATGGGAATTAAAATATAAAACTTATTAATATAAAATTAATTGCTTTTTTGAGATTAGCTTCCTTGTATGTACATGTCCTTGATAGATTTTTTTTTAATACAATATGTTCAAATCATGATCTGCAGTGAATAGTTATTTTATATTGCTCGTTTCATGATAAATATTTAACGTATAACGTGTATCCACAGATATCTATACTTCTAGATCGCTAATTTATGATTTAACAAATAACAGCAAAAATACTCTATCTAGCTAAATTTTTAGGTATTTTAGCATAATTATTCTGTCCGTGTAAAATCATATTGCATCTTAACAATGTTTTTGAAACATTGAATTGTGATATGCAAGATTTCAATGTTACTGTAAGGTCCTGTGTGTGTATGACATAGTATATATTATATATACTTTATTAGTATATATCATAATACACGATATAAAAATATATTATTAATAACGCATTATTAATTAGCACATTGTAAATTTATTCATATAATTATTCATATAATTTTTCTTAATTTTTAGTATTTGTGCATCCCAGATTTGTTTGTTCAAATTAAAAATACCTTAATTATTATGACAAAGTATTATTAAATATCTATATATTATATTATGTTATATTGTAATATTTTGTTACAAAACATTGTACCTATTACAATGTTTCTAAAAATGAACGTTGCTGGAGTGTCTGCACAGAAATTTAGATTTGGTTGGATTTGATCAGATTGGACGGGATTGGTCGTACTTGATTGGTCTATTCGGATTGGTTCGGTTTGGACTAATTGGATTGGTCATTCTTGGTCGTGCCGGAAAATTTAACGAGGGACACACTATTTTTGCTATAGGATATATATATATATATATATTATTGAGATCAAATCCGTCGCGCATGCGCGAGAAACCTGACCCATCTGGGATCACTGATCGTACGCATGTGTCTTTCGATTTCGATTTTGTTGTAATTGCGCGTCTATTTATTGTAAGTAGCGCGACACTATGTAATTTGACACGAAGACAACGAGAAAATGAATAAATAATTACCGCGTATGATTACCGCGTGCGATATGTTTACGAAAGTATGGAAGAGTTAAAAGAGTAAACTGATATGGACTACTCTTCATACTTATAGTATCTTCTCGATGGTACCCAATTAACATAGTTATAGTGTTCACCATATAATAGTTATAAATTTCAGTATTATATTTTATATAACGTTGCAGCAATATAGTTATATTATAATTTTTTATATATAAGTAAGTACTTTGTATAACATCTGTATGTAGTTCCAACGTTTAACCCTCTGCGGCATAGTGACGTATCCATATGTCACTTTTCTATATTTAGGTTTTTACGATTTTTACACAGTTTTTACACATCTTTTTATATTTTTTTATATATTAAAAATTTTTAATTTTCAAAATTTTTAAATTTGGATTTTGGATTCGGAATCAGCGACCTCAAAAATTTCCCGAGTATCAAGTTTCATTAAAATTAGACTGATAAAAAAATGTATGCCGCAAAGGATTCAATTCTATATCTGCCTTAAAGCATCATATACTTGTTACGTAAATAATATAGCATTTGTACCTTTATATTACACAAAAAGAAGCAGATAGAAGCAATTATGATAAAAATATCACGAAATATTTGTCATATAATGTTGACTGACAAGGAAACGATCCGAGGTGTCCCCCTCCGATTTTGACGAGCCTTTACTATGTTATTGTACAGATAAAAATAAGGGACACGTATTTTTTTATACGTGCCCGTTTTCACTTTTAGGGGGTGAAACACCCCTTTGAAAAAATCGGATTTTTTCTTTCGAAGCGTATATCGTCGAAACTGTAAGCGATAGAGAAAAATGTTCTAATTGAAAGTTAAATGGCTTGAAGAATACTTTATATAATAGTGATAAAAATTTTTTTTTATACTTTCCCCCACCACTTATCTATTTTTTTTTTAATTTTTATTTATTTTTATAAGCAAAATAAAGCTTATTTTATTACGAATTCAATGGTATATGATAAAGTTATGTTGCGACATTTCCATTTTCCAAAATTATTAAACACCANCACTCCATAACGCATAGTACGCGCACCCGTCCGCATCCCGCTCGCTATTACTTCACATTAAAAAGGATTTGTCTTATATGGCGTTAACTAAGCGAAAAAGCATTGAAGACAAATCAATGTAGTACAATGAATGTTGAAATAAGAGTTTTATAATAAGAATAATAGTAATAATAAAATAATAGTGACATTTTTAAACCACTAAAATCAGTCAAATTTTTTT
>QKQZ01027471.1:0-31911 GCA_003595255.1 Solenopsis fugax
ATAGCTATTGACACATTACATGTTACATTTAAAACATTTATATCATTATTTTTATTTATTATAAAAAAATTTTTTACTCACTGTAATATGTAGGGGAGAGGGGGGTAAGATGACGACCTTAAGGTTTGTCGATTTTTGCTAATTTCTGTGATAATGCAAAAATAGCAATCTATTTTTTTTNTTTTTTTTAGATTCACTAAAACTGTTTATCATCAATAAAAATTAGAAGTTGTTAAATAAACTAGAATTTTTTTAAATTTAAATTCTTTTAGGATATGTCAATTTCGTCATTTTGCCCCCATATGCGGGTAAGATGACTTTTAATACTGATTGTGAGTAAGATGAAAAACAGTCAAATAAAGTTAAAAATGTACTCTCACGAATAAAAAAGATTTATTATAATATTAATAATCTTATATTATTTTGATATTACAATATAAATAAAGAAAAACATACATGGAACGAAAAATACTTGTATAATCTGCAAAAATAAAATTATTAAAATTGTGACATACATTACAATATATATTATGATTAAAATTGCGTTATATGTAGTCAGAATACTGTTAAAACCGAAAAAACTAATGCACAAATGCATTACCTTGCTTATACACGACGTTCGTCATCTTACCCACAGTCGCCGTGTTTATTTGTTTATCAAATATAAATATTGTAACATGAAAATTAAAGAATATGAATACGTTATTGTATACGTTTTTAGCTATACAATATTGTGATTTTCTAGAGAAAATAAAAATATTTGTTATAAATATGTTATTCATTATAAACAAATACTAAAAATTTACGAATGGGTGCTTCCGAAACACATTTCTTGTTATATATTATTTACTCTTATGGACAGATTGAAATCAAACTTTCACATATTATTTATTATCATCTAAAGTCTCTAATAAATTAAGGACCGGTTCGTCATTTGTTATTAAGTTGAAAAAATTAACAATACGTCATCTTACCCCTCTTTCCCTTACTTTTAACCTTTTAAAAAACACTCCAGGACACGAATGCCAGTGTGTATCATTTTAGCTTTATCTAACATTTAGTGAACAACAAGGATAAAATCAGTCCAAGATGGTGACGCTATGGTCCAAGTTAATCCGTTCGGCGAACACGGAATATTTTTCGTGACCACTTTCAATATCTGCAATTCTCTCTCCTTAATCTTCCTTCATGAGGAAATCTATATATAAGAAGTTTTAAATGTAAATTACAAAATTCTAGCAATTGCAATCATTTTTTGGTAATTTACTTTTAAATTTTAAAAAAGTGTTTTTATCGCTAAATTTTAAATAGAGAAAAATTGATTTGATTTGATTTAATAAAACTTGCAATATTTCATAAAGTCAATAGCTCGCTGGCATCTCGTATTTTACGCCACAGCGCCGTGAGTTTTTTCGTCACCGTTTTCCCGGACCGTAGTAACGCGTTTCCAAGAATCAAGTTTTAATTGCGTCAAGGAGATTTAATTTCAGGTACGCCATGGAACTTGAAGTGGTTTCGTATTAAGATACCTTGTTTTAGCGCGTAGCGGAGTAAAGCTAAAACAGCTTAACTCTTAGGAAGGGCCGAATGAACGAGCGAGCGAAGTATTCCCCGCGAAAGACAAGCCGCGACGCCCGCCGCGCCGCGACACCACGTGCTTGGCGATCCTGCGAGCGACAGTCCATTGTTTCGCGGATAAGCCGTTTTTATTAAAGCGGATGATTATTTCAACGTTGAGCATCATCGGGGACAGGAGGAAAGTCGATCGATGCCTCGCCGTGCATCGTTATCATTATCTTGGTTTTCGCATTTTACGTTATTCGATCGAGTAACAAAGTGACGAAATAGATATCTTTATTCCATTGCATTATATAACATTGCACATTTAACTTATTTCAAATATTTTGATAATTTAAGGCTCCTGTCTACTCGCTGCGGCCATATTGAAATCGTGACGTCATAAGCGTGAAATGACACGTAATTTTGTTCGACGTGACATTTGTAAATAAAGACAATTTGGATAAAACACACTAATCAGATGGCTTTAAAACACTTATAAAAATGGGTCTCGACTATTCTTTTTCCGCCTAACAGTCAGTAAATAGTCGTAAAAGAAATTTTACTTGCGGTCCATTTTTACGAATTTGATAAATACGGAACGAGTCACATTTTCACAATGAAACACATAATAATAAAATGACATGCATGACATCTCATCGTCAATGTGTCACGTTTCACGCCTATTAGTTCTAATTTTGTCCGCGACGAAATGTCGCGATCGCTACCGTCAACGCGGAGTTCTCGGTTGAGGTGCCAGGAGCCTTAACCTCGAATTTACATCGCACGGGAAAATCATGAATTTATTCAAAGAAATAAGTTTTTGTTATTTATTTCCTATATTAAAATTCAGCTTACTATTCTAAAAATGTCAGCGATGAATTAATCAAATGGCATATTTATGAGTTTCCATTAATTAATTAAGAATATCAATTTCTCTCGTATCGGCTTCCCTTCCCCCTCCCCCTACTTCAAACATTTAAAACACTAAATCACATATTAAAAATATAATCAAAATGAAATTACGATTAAAATTGTGAAAAAACGAACAGTGCAGCGATTTTCCTGTATCCATACTTTACGTCATCTTACATTATTTAAGAAATTAGAAATATTGGTTCCAGTCTGATACCAATTCTTCACGGTCTTCCAAATTAGAATGCAAAAGGTACGTTTTAAGAAATTGCTTTTACACGGCCCGTAAAAGTCCTTTTTTCGCAGCTATCGTCGATATGATTTCCGTGGCGAAACTTATCTAGCAGCAAGCGAGATGGCCAAGGATGAAAGGAAAAGGAAAAAGTGAAAGGGGGGAGGGGATAGTTCCAAAGAAACAAAATGACAAGAGAGAATGAGACGAAGGAAAAACAAAAAAAAATAAGATGCGGCCGAAGAGAGATAAAAAGAGAAATACGGGGCGATCCATGTAGGTACGTCCATGTAGGGACAGAAGGCAGCCCTGCGGGCAGCCAATCAAATAAAGTAGTCCGAGGTTGCTTTGCCGGATGCAAATTTAGCCCCTGTGGGCTTTCTGTTTCCATCCTCCTCCTTCTTCTCCTCTTCTTCACACTGTCGCTCTGCGACTACGAGTTGAATCTCCACACGAGTTTCCGGAATACACGGAAGTAGCCTTGTAGCTATTCACCGATACACAACCCTGTATATCCTCCCACACAGTATATCCTCCCACTTTTCCCTCGCGTTTCACCAGATCATTCATTCTTTTCAATCCCGATTGTCGAAGAATCGCTATCGTATAAGATATATAGAGTATACGCGGTCTTATGCAACGGCCAAATCTGCTTGATACTTAAGAAAAATACATAATTTACTTATGCTTTAACTGCTTAATGTTTATACGCGATGAAAAAAAAATATATATGTATAATAGGTTTACACTTTGATGCTTAACACGTTTCAAGATTTAAAATGCTTATAGCATCATTATTAAATTTTACAATCAAATTATTTTAAAATATTTTTCTAGCTTCAGTTTACGATTGCGTTTTATATCCTATAATTATAGCACGCATTTTATAGAACTGAAAAATATATTTAATAATTAATATGAAAATGATATTCTTACTTATACATATACATAAGTGATTCATAAATAAATAGAAAAAATTATGTAAAAAAATATTTCTTGGCTTACTTTAGAAAGAAAAGTATTACGTATATGCCCTAAACTATTTTATTCTCGAAATAGATTGTTAAAGTTAAGAAAAAAATATGAAAATTTCGAGACAAAAATTCAAAATTCTAAAAGACACTTAGAGATATTTTATTCAAATTTGATGTGTGTAATTGTGGTTAAAAATTATTTTTCAGTATCGATGAAACATCTTTATCCATCAAAAACGTACGTATGTATAATCACATTACTTTAAAATATTAGGGCATATGTTCATAGAACCTTTCCTTCTTAAAGTAAATCAAGGAATATTCCTCTTAATTTTTATATTTACTTAGAAACTCTGTATAATGTAATCTTCACTCTATATAATTTAATCTTCTTTAAAAAGTTATTTAAAAAATTTGACTATCTTAAATTTTAGCAAAAAATATGCTTTATTTTGAATATTAATATCTGCATAATATGATTATTTTAATAACAGCATTAATCAATTCTTAATTTCAAGATACTGTTATTTTTTTATCAAATATCTCTTCCTCTCTACTCATGAAAATTATTATTGAATAATGAGAGTACATTTTTCTTATTTAATTAAAAATAAAATTCTTTATGTTTGTCTAACGCTATATCGCTCATTTGCTAAAACAATGATATAACTCAAAAATTGGTTGTGTGCAAGAAAAAAATCGGATCTTTGGAGTTCTTATTATTAATAGGATTACATAATTGAGCTCCTAAAATTGAAATGAGAAATGAGAAAAGAAAATGATGCATCAACAGTGTCATACGTAAAAAATTATTTTTATCATAGATGAGAATTCAGTAACTGAATTAAAAGCTAATGATCCTTTTATTCTACTACAATCAAATTACACCAAAATCGTATTTAAAAATATTTTCATGATTTTAATGATTTAATGTTTTAATTATACAAAACGCTTAAATTCTTTTTTTTTCAAACCTTGTTTTTTGAATTATGTCATTATTCAACAAATGAGCGATATAATCTCATGTCAATATTTAATATTTCGAAAATAAGATATTCTCAAAACAAAAATGTTCTTTTTTTGTGCACGTGTCTATACATGTTACATGCACGGTAGAACAATAATTCCATGATAAAGAAGATAGAGAGAGTCATAATAATTCCCAAAGAAAATGTACACGCGCGCGACAAGATTATACATCTTTGAAATACTAAGCTCGAATGGCACAACACCAATGTGGCAGCGTGTCGATGTACCCCATACGTATATTGTACGATGGAACGACGATAGAACGGAATGGAGGAGGAGGAGGAAGGATTCGAGCGACGAATCGGATCGCGATGCGACTCACTCCTAATTATGTCTTAATGAAAATAAATCGCTACATTTGTAGGAGTGTCGTGTCTCTTTGGGCATTCCCACGAACGGGCATCACCCATACCTTCATCCTTCGCCCACGCAGTTCGTCTTCCTCTCCACCCCCCTCCCTCTCTCCGCTCTATCGTGTTATCTTCGTACTCCACGCCACCTGTTTGATTCCCTCAAAGGGATACCAGTGTCTATTTGTCTATTTCGGTTTGTTCCGCCCTCCTCCGGCAGTCCCATCCGCACGACTTGGACCGAATCCAACGCAGTTCTCCCCATGCGCCGCGTATCCTCCGCCTTACGTTCCAAGTTGAACAATCAATTTCAATTTCGCAAGAATCGCTTTTAAATCTCGAATCTGCTGTTGCTGTTCGAAGCGACGGGATAGTATAGGGATGGAGTGGAGTGAGTCAAACGTCGAATCAATAATAAATCAGAATGAAACTTAGAATAAGATCTCTGCATTTATTTATAATCTAATAATAACAGCTGCAATAGTAGCACAGTAGTAGGTAGTTAATAGTAACAATATTATTTGATAATATATACAACCAAAAAAATATATACGGTTTATAATAAATAAGAATATATTTTACAGAAGCGCTCGTCTACAAATGTGATTCGAGTGATAACAAAACAGGGGTTTTACAGTATTCTTAAATAACCTACTCTTTTCGAATTTCCTCTTTGACTTAATTAAGCACATTTGTACAATTCCGCGCAATTCTTTTTTCCTTTCTTATCGTTACTTGGTATTACTTCGTCGGAATACTGCTCAACAGCATTTGTAGTACGCTGATACATGCCAAGATCGATAATTTACATCAACAATATATGTACGATAAATACATATGCATCATTTGTTATTAACATCGATCTCTAACGAGTATAATGCTCGTGGTTTTTTTTCATTTTTGCATGAATCGTTTTGATCAGGAGGAATCAAATTCTTACAGAAGAATTTGTACCGCTATGGTGGTATCGTATGACATTAATAATGCCATGTGGATGTTTGCCTTCAGAAAATATGAACTTAATAGCCAAAAAATCAATATAGCATCAGTTCACAGCATATATTCGGGCAAAGGAAACGCAAAGTGTATTTATATTATATTTCGGTTTATCTTGACGAAGCGAAAAACTATATTTTATTATATTGTATTTCTATACTTATTGTTAGTAAGTCCGTTAAAACAGATACTTCGGACAAGCAAATTCGAAATTTTACTGTCGCCGAGTAAAGATTAAATTGCAAGTGTGCTCAAGTGTAAAAGTAATATAGTGAATAATGATATAATTTTGCATTACGAATAATCTCAAGATATTATTGATGATGTAAGAAAAATATATGAAAACGTTTCGAGACTGACGACGGGGAATGTATGACGATTAAAAACTAATCCTGATAATCTTTTCCCTGTGCATTCAATTATGTTATACTCACCTGTATTCAGGTGTTGCAGTACTGTGTACTGTTATGCGTAGTGACGCCATATTGATTTTTTGGTTATTAAGTTCGTATTTTCTGAAAACAAACTTCCAGATAGCGTTACTAACGTTGATACGTATTTTGGCAGGGAGTTTGACTATCCTCATTTCATATATGTCGTAGTTCACATAATTAATAAATAAAAAAAACATGTCATTTTGCTCACCAATGATACATAGTATATATTACTAATAGCGCATTTCATTGGCCAAACTAATACGCACTCAGTTGATTTTAATGCAAAACGCACTGAATGCGCCTCAATGCCGCCCAATGAAAAACGTTATAAATGTCATATGTTATAAATATACAATGTAAGCTTACACTATAACGATTACCGACCTTAAATGACAACGCATCAAGTTGGAGAATGCGGTATCGGCGATTCCGTCAGAAGCGATTTCTTTCGTGATATATATTCAAGGTTTCTTCTCATTTTCTTTATCGTTACATTAATAGTTTTGCCATTTCAACAATAGGCCTATTCTATAACTTTTAATAGTTCGGTATCGTTACAATGTCGTTGCGCAAATATTATATATGACAAAAAAGCTGCTTAACATCAATGTAACGAACTCGTTAAGAGTTACAAAATAGATCTACATGTGGCAATTGCAACTTAAGGAGATATACACACCTGGACGTTTAACTTTGCGCAATTTTTGGAAAAACAGAAAAAGATAAGATAAACTTTAATAAAATTTAAATGCCAAATTGAGGAAGGTATAATCTTTACAATGCAATAAAATAAATGTGATAAACATATAAATATTCTTTACCTTTTTTCTATTTTTTCACAAAAAAATTCGCAAAGATCTTATTTTGATACCCGTTAAGATGTATATATCCTCTTAGGCTAATTAAACCCGCGTTAAACTAAACAATTATAAAATAATGAGTTAGAAATGTCCGAAGGTGTAACAGACCACAAGCACATTATAAAATATACTATGGGAAAAGAAGGGAAAAAAGATATATGAAAGATACATTGTCGATCCTATTTGATTAATCACAATGTTCTTATATACAGTATTCAAAATGACTTGCTATTGAGCGCAAGATTAGGTACGTATCAATTATATTTATACCAAGGAAATTCTTACGCAGCAAACAGTTCTTTTACATCATTACACAAGTATTCGATAATTTCAAAATGTTTATTAGCCAAAACTTGATTGCGTCTATTTTTTTCATCTCACTATTAAGCCGCAATCTAATCAAGCGAACGAATTCGAAGCATCGAAAAATATTATTAAGAGAGAAAAAGAGTATATAAACGATCGCTCGCGTAATAATCTTCACATATGACTTTACTTATTTTAACTATGTCAATATGCTCTAACATTATTGATATAAGTGACATTTATCGTAACGTAAACCGAGGAAATCGCCTTATTCTTTCTAACAATACGATTTATTCAATATAAAAATTGATCTATGAGAGATACCTTTAACTCTGTTACGTTAGGTCGTAATATATGAATAGAATAAACGAAAAAAGAGCGAAAGAATATTTCGATTGTTGCGCTCAAAAACTGCGATTTTAACTGCCAACAGGTGCTTCCCTAACGTTTTCAAAAGACGAAGAATGCAGAGACAAATACGAACAACGAACAAGTTCAACGTTTACCTATCTCGCTGTAAGGATTTGTACAAAGAATTAATCAGTGAAAATTTTATTATTAATTTATTAATTTTGGCACATCCCAATCTTCATATAAATCTCAATGTTAATATAATTTCTTATAATCTTCGAGTGATCTTGTAATCTTTTAGTATAGTCTTTCGAACTCTGATTTTTTCCCCGAAAAGTACAATATTTGTAAATGTTTTCTATTTTAACCGTATTACTTTTACAGGATACGTAAAAATTTCATAATTGTTGAGTGAATGACAGAATAAATACATAAAATAATTAGAAATGTATTACACCCATTTTTATAAATGCGTTAATATTTATACTTAAAATAAACTGTATACATGTGAAAGTTGTATGTGTAACATTCTATTTTTATTAAACAATATATTTTTATATTTTATTTACTCTTCATTCGTTATTATCTTTTACTCTGTTACAATACTAAAATTTAAAAAATAATAACAAAAATTTAAATTTTTTATACATACTTTACATATTTAAGATGATTTACGCAAAATTTTACAGCAGTTTGAACTTATAATTAGTTATTCTGTAAATAAATAAATAAATTTTATTTATTTGCAGAATAACTAATCTGCATCGTAATAAAACTTTGCATAAATCATCTTAAATACATGAAGTATTTATATCAAATATTTAGATTTCTGGTATTATTTCTTAATACATGTTTTTTAGAACACATTTCCACTTTTAATTAAAATAATTTTTGATCCAGAAAATTGCCGTCAAATTTTTTGTATTACTTTCAAATATATAGAATATAGAATATAAAACATAATTTTTCTAATTTTTTCATTATTTTGAAAATAGGTGATAATACATTAAACAGAAATGTATATTACAAAAGAAATGTTTGGAATGATTTACTTTATGTAATAAGAGAAATAATATATTTATAAAGTAAACAAATTACAAATTAATAAGAATCTTGAAATTATTCGCAAATACGCATTTCATCGGAAGATAATATTGAGTGTAATATATTTTATATTTGTGTAATGTATCTTTCAACAAATAAGCATAAATCTTTTGTAAAACAAATAAAATATGCGAAATATTGTATTAGAAAATAACATGTATTACATTACAAGGAACAATTATTAAATAATTTACATACAAACACGATAAATTAAAAGCATCTTATCCCTTCTGAAAGTATATTTATAACGGCTAACTTTACTACTATACTTGACGTCTAACAATGAAACGTGTGAAATTGCACGAAACCCGATCCCTGATGATCCCCTGTATTACTCCCACTGAAAATTTATTGCCATAACTACATCGCTGTATAAATCTTCGCCTCTTCGTCCATTGGTTCTGATCTCAAAGCGTGATACCTATGACATTTTCAAACACACAATTCCCAAGTTTATCCTCATTGAAATCAACAAACTTCGAACACATATCTTGCTCATTCTCTTATATAGAGAGAGACTGTATTACTTTATAGTTCCATGACAAAATAACTGCACCGATTTCCTGCGGAGGAAAAATCGTCGGAAGCAGTCGTGTGGAAATGATACACTCTGTGCTTTGACTGTCACGCGGCTAGCATGGTCAAGGTCTAATGTTCTTTCTTGTCTTCAACAGATGTTTCTTTGCGCACCACCTCGGCAGACTCGATGACCTCGAAGTCTTCAGAGGACGAGGTATCGGCGAGCGAACTCGTAGCTTTGGACGCTGAGGGCACCGCTTCTGTTCTCGCATCAGAAGATGTGACGAACGCTATCGTGTCCTCCGATGCTGCGATTTAACGCAAGATTTATTCTTTATTATGTACTCAGGGCACTGACTCAAATTTTCTAAAAAAAATACCCTGAGAATTCCGGATTTTTCAGGAATCTGGAATTTTAGTCAAAATTCCAGATAAGATTAGAGAAATTTTTAATGCAGCTTTTTTATACGCATACTTTATTATACGCATTTTTTAATGTTAATCATATAATTATAATAACAAGCTACTTGAATATTGAATATTAAATTCAAAAAAGTACTATAAAGAAATAATATAAACTAAATGAGATATATCTGTCCAGATGCTCACCGAAAGTACAGAATTATATACATGTTGTGTATATATATGTATATACTACGTACGTACATACGTACATACGTACATACATACGCATATATAATTCATAATAATACTATATTCATCATTCAAAATCAGCATTATTTGTTTTATATTACCTTCTTATCAAAACTATATACCTACCTATTATATACGTATATATAGTTTAGATTACATGCGTGGGTGTGCATGTATTAAATATATGTATATATTATAGTTTGCATTAGATTAGAAGTTTAGATTAAAAATTCATGGGTAAATTAAATAATATATATTATGGAACTGTATAGAGGAAAGTAGCTAATACTGACATAGATCTTCTAAAGTGACACTCCCTTGTTTCTTGAAAACTAAATATTACAGTTAAAACTAAATTAACAGAGATGAAAATTTAATCTGAGATAGTTAAAAAAGTAAAAACCTACATAATTTATACACATTCATTACTTTCTTCAGTTTCTTCATTCTTCACTTTCTTCAAATGCTAAAATTAAATTTTTTTTAATAAAAATTAAATTTGCTATTTTTTTTGCAAATTGCATAGTTTAAATAATGGTGAATATATTATTGATAATAATAGATCATCTTAAATATTTGTAGCTTTCTAAAACTTTTTCTCTTTCTTATTTTCTTACAATGCGATTTTAAACATAAAATTGCCATGCAACGTAAACCGGTACACTTCTCTATGTCATGTAAACTGTAAACCACGCCAATAAATATGGTAATGCACATTTGACAAATGACTTATGTATTTTATTTCTAATAAATAAATTATTTTTCTACTTTTAAAACTGCTTTTATTTTAAACTATTCAACTCTAATATTTTAATTTTATAATAAAATTTGCTGTTTGCAATATACATACATATATATTTTATTATATAGTTTCAATTAACTTCTAATTAAACCTCTATTATGGAGGAATATTACGAAGTTAATTGAAATTATGGACCCGCATCTGAATGCTGCCATTACTGCTTATTAGTCAGTTTCTAAGTAGGGATGTCAAACTGAGCAATTTTTTAATTTAAGCTAATCGGCATGCGATGAAAAATATTTTGTTCGGTCGCAAATTTAATTATTTTGATTTTCAACTAAGCAAAAATTTGATATGTCTTGATTAAATTCATATGATTGGACACATTGTGCTTGCAAAAAATAGCCCAATCTGACATTCCTGGTTTTAAAGTTTAATTTCTCGAACACTCATTTTTAATTATTTTACAAAAACATTAATTATTGCGAATCAGTATCTAATACAAAACAGTGCTATATCAATTGATAGAAGACTTTGTAGTTTCATGTTTTCATATTCTTATTCGTGACTTTAAGAAATATCAAGAAATATTATCTAAAAACAATAATAAAATAACTATATATTAATTATATACATATATATATATAACCTTCAATAATGATAAAAAAATGTTTGTTATTTACTTAAAAAACTACAAAATAAGCATATCAACTGTCACAATGTTTAAAACGACAATAATTGAGACAGTTATCCTATGTTAATATTGATGACTTTCCTCTACTAAGAGATTAATATTGAGTTATTAGTTACAATGTATGCGAATTTGTCATATTTATTGTTAATCGATTATTTATTGTTAACTGATATTGTTAGTCGACATTTTACATTATAAAAAAAAATAATCAAAGAAATAATTACGCAGAAAGAGCTAGAATTTAAATTTACAAGTAAAATTCAAAAAACCTACTTGAAAATCAACAAAATTCCATGATAATGCACGATTTTCAAGAGCAAAAAAAGAAATTTTCTGAAAATTCCAGTTTCCCCGATAATAAACACTGCGTACCGAATGTATATGTCTGTATACCATAAAGAAATACCATACTTTAAAGACCGTACAATTTAGCAGATAACAAATAAAAGTCAAACAATCGGCGCGGTATAAACGTAGTGCGGTGCGCAACTGTAAGTCAAACCGCAGCTGTAAACAAACTGATTTCCGACGTAACGCTCGCGCGCGCGCGTGTGTTAAAACGATTATCGATTATCCTTCCGAGCCGCGAACGCGAAACGAGAGGTGAAATTAAAAGCCCAGAAAAATAATCAGTGCTAGTTGGATCGTTCGAATTGAAACACGATAGCGCGGTATCGCGTGCCAAACTATGTAGGCGTTCCAACGCGACGAGTGTCAGTGACACAGGATCTACAAAGTGCTCATTCAAAACTCTAAACCAATGAAACGCGCGCGAGTTTCGCGAATCGGACGGCACGCGGAATGCGTAATCACGGAATTATTGACGATTACAATGCGTTATACGATATCTCAAAAATTACTCAAACGTATTTCTCTGGTATATTTTTCTATCGGCCTATATCGTTCGAACGTACAATTTTTTTCGTTTTTTTTCACATCATTCTCAATAACGTGTAATTCCTAATATGCTTCATAAAATTAAACGCTTGCTCGCGGAAAGCACGAGCTGCACAGAGAAAAGTTTTTTCCCTACAATTGTGTATTGAAATAAGGTTACATATATGTAATTAAATATACTATTTTAATTTGCTCCTCTACACAGGCTCACAGTAAAAGTATCATTGAATATTGAAATTCAATCAAACAATACAATATCGAATATGGTACGTTTAATTCTTTTAAAACGCCAGGAAATAAAATTTTATTCTTGAGCTATTCACAATCTCTTTCTAAAAAAATTCCTTTTATTAACAAAAATTATTAAAAAAAATACAACTCCTAGTAGAAGTGAATTCAGTTTATAATAGCATTAAAAAATTGCAACTAATAAAAAAATGTATAAGTTAACTGAGAAAATAATTGATAAGGTTCAGTAATAATTATTACATCGAAACAAAAACGTGGACTTTTCCACATGAAAAGTTTACCCGTCCAAAACTTTAAAATCTTTTAGAACATTGTGATTTCTTCACTGGGGATTTGACAAGAAATAATGCAAACAAATAAAAATATTAAAATCAAGAACATACCTCGAGCAGAATCGTCTCGACGATCAGCTGTCGCCGCCGCGGATATCTGCTCGATATCTGCATTCGCAGAATGTTGTCCCTCCGCACCGCTAGGTTCCAAGTCAAGCTGAGAAAGCTCGGTAATGTAGTTCTGCTGTGTCTGCTCTCTCGTCGACGGATTCAAACTCGACGAGGGTAAAGACGAAGGCGAAGACGAAAGCGCCGCTGACGGTGACGGCGATGGCGACGTCGACGGCGACGAGCCCGATCCCGGGGTGGTCGGAGCCGTGCTGGGTGTCGCTGGTTGCGCCTGAGGCTGAGCGTGATTACGAAACAGGAGCTGCTGAAGATGCGCTTGCTGCAGAATCACTGGTAGCTCGTAATGATGAAAGAAATATAACATCGAGTGCTAAAACAAAAAAAGAACCGACATAATATAGTAGAGAATGGCAGTTTTGTCTTTCAGCCGCCATATAGGAAAAAGTTACTAAATACGTACTCATCAACATTTTATATTTTTTACTTAATACAAGCAATATTTAAACAAAAATATGGAATAAATAAGTTAAGTAATAAAAACAAAAATTTTACAGATTTGTCTCTTGTTTGGCGCATGCTAACAACACTTTAAAATGTCAGAGACAATTGAGGTTAATTTTTTACCAATTTATATTGCTAATAATAGTATAATTATGCAATTTTATATTAAATTTTTATATTTTCATAGAAGATTTATTATAGAATACTTTACATTCATTTACGTTTATTTACTTTAAAATTGAATTCTGGTATTTAACACCCATTATGTATTTCTAACAATAAAAAGTAAAAACAATAAAAACTATAAAAATGTCTAACAATATAAAGGACATAAATGTACGTATAGAGAAATTAGATAAGATATTTACATATATTTATGTTTATATATTTATATATCATCTTTTACATGTAAAAAGTTTAACATAAAATTTATAAAAAAATAATTTGAACATACTAAAATAACATAAGGACAATTATTGTAAATATTTAAATGATAGTTTTATAAAATCTATAAAGTTCCCTAAATATTTTCACACATTTTATTATTAATAAACGATATTAAGATAAGAATGAGAAGTAATAATAATAAAATTAATAATTGATATGAATAAAATATCAATTACAAAAACAAATTTAAACCAAGTTTTATATCGTCGTTATCTGTTCATTATAATTTATTAATTATTAAATATTTAATCGTTTTTTCAATGAGTGATTCATAAAATAAATATTAGTCATTAATGATTCCTTATGTTTTTTAATATTTTCATTAATAATTTTGATATGCTGCAAAGTTCGTCATTCCTCGCATATCTCTAACGAACACTGAAAGCAAGAGTTCATCTAGCAAAATATACAGGGTATCCTAAAATAGTCGGACAGATTTTTTTTTACTTACGCCGACTAAAATAGAGATATTTTAGCTCAAATAAAAGTTTATTGGATAAGGTTATGGACTAAATGCAACATTATTTAAATGGCGTCCATTAACAGCGATGCATTCATGAAGACGATCGATGAAGTTTTCAAGCACTTTTTTCAACATATGTATCGCGATCATTTCTTCTTCAATTTGATTCAATTAGGTTATCGGTGTCTCGCGGTTTCATCGTGTAAATTCGTGATTTTAAATAAACCGAGGGAAAAGTCAGGAACCGTTAAATCTGATGAAATGGGCCAGTCCGGTCAGTTGAAGTTAGTATCACGAAAGATTAGTCTTGTGTCGAACGCTTTGCACAGAACTCTCCGCACACGTTGTGCCATCCTGTCGAAACCATGTGCGAGTTAGGGCCTAAGCAGAATGATTGACTTATAATCTTAAGACAAGTTTTATTAAGACTTTGTCTTTAGTAACGCACAATAACTGTCTTGTGTATCAAGTCTTAAACTGAAAAGATATTCTGTTCGTAACTTAAGACTTGAGATACAAACCAGTTATTGTGCATTATTAAAGACAAAGACTTAAGTCCTAAAACTTGTCTTTAGATTAGTCAACCATTCTGCTTAGGCCCTTAGTTTTCTTTTTCGTCATAGGATAAGAATGTTTTTCATCATAGGGTAGGAACGATTCAATCATGTCCATGTATCACTTAGGATTCTGTTAAAAATGCACAAACACGTTCAATGTTTTCCAACATCTTGTCTCTGGTCGATCAGAGGAGCGTTTGTTATTTGCACAGATTATTTTCCGAAAAATTTTAATCCATCTCTTTATCGTGTTTGTTTCCGGCTTGATATAGGTTCCCTTGTTACTTCCATTGGTACTGGCATTACAAGATATCAAATCCCTAATCTACAAACTCGCAAATAGGATGAAGGTCAATTAGCCGAGCAAATAAGATGGAATATTATAAAAGTAATGTATATATTGAAATACTTCAAATATATCAATAAAACGATATGTTTCGACTCTACTTAGTCTTTCTCAATCGTAAAAAACGTCAAACAATCGACTAAAATGATTTAATTCCTACTAATTGTGATAATTAATAAAACGTAAGCTTTGTCATAAAGTTAAGTATTGACAATTGGTATAGTTTCAATTACATTTCGATCATGTACATAAAAATTTGTGTATAAAGACCAAAAACACAATTTTCTAACAAATTACTTGTTTAGAAGCAAGAATATGTTCTGTCCAGCATCATGTGTCAATTTACAAACTAAGCGTCCGCGCACATATGTCTCATCAAGAGACAGCATAATTCAAAAAAAGAAAATTGTCCAAACATTTTGGGACACCCTATATTTCCCAGCACACGTGGCATTCTATGCACTCATTCGTTCATTCTGTGTGAGTCGTGTGTGCCGCTCGTGCCTAGCAAATTTATATGGAAATTCGCCAAATTCGTTCTATATCAGCGCTCTCTTTCTCCGCAATCGCTTCGAACCTTGTCTCCACCGATCTGTATATCCGTAATACCTGCATCGTAACGATCGTAATAACGCAGCTTCTATTCACACATGTCACTAAACCAAATTCTCCATTCCTAAATTGCCTATTACTTTATTGGGTAATTTAGGGACGTTCCTTGATTAAAGTCGTATACAAAAAAAATATCAATTCTACTAAGAAAAGCGATTGCTCAATTTACTTTTCCTCTTTTAAGTAACGATTATCATTAACTAATTAAAGAATATTTTCTTGATAATAGCCTTAAAATATGGAATCCCTTAAGAAAGTGCTTCAATAAACCGATTACTGTATAAGTAACTGATAATGTTTCATTTACGAATACGCCAATTAAAGATAAAGATTAACACTTTTGAAAGCTGTAAACACGATTTTATTTATGTCATGAAACCTTGCAAAATTTGTAAGAGATGACAAAATATTTATGGAAAATTTGTCGATTTTTTAACTTTAGTAACTTCGTGAAAAAAAACTCGTAAAATAATTTTCCTTAGCTCATTATAAAAGGCAAAGCTTCTATGTTCGATTTTCAAAATTGACTTTTCTCAAAAATGCTTCTACACGCGGAAGCGAAATGAGAAATTCTCGCGATAGATTTAACCAAATTTTGGCCCTGAAATCAGCTGCAAAAGAAAACAATATAAAATTTTGTTTATAATGGTGTATGCAGCGAAAATGACCCTATTTTACAGCAGTTTTAGGAAAATAACTTTTAAACAAGTAAGAATCTAAACGAACTTTTTTAGTTATTAGAGTTTTATTAGTACATGTAAAAAATTTGATTTAATTCGTAATACTATTGCTTCAAAAAATTTACAATCGCGTACTACTAAATGCGATTTTATATAAGAATAAAAAAAGGAAATAAATAACTTTTAAACCAATAAAAGAATTATACTCAATGTTACACAAATACTCAAATGTAATAATAGAATAATCTATGACATTTATAATATATGTTTTTAATATTTTGAGATTTATGTATTTGTAATACTTTTTGAGATATGATATATAATATTGACCTTGATATTCTTGATTGAATAAATATTAAATTTATTAAGATTCGGAATATATTTTCAATAAATTGAACATTTGTGATAAACTTATGATAGATTGCGAATATAAAAAATGTTAATATATAAAGTACCTGAAACAAATAATATTTACTTAATTAAAGTAATTTGCAGTATTTTTCTGTATGTTACGCAAGCTGCGCGTAGAATTGGAAATATATTTACAGAATTAAAAGTATGTAAGAAACTATGCCAATGAGATCCGTTCAATCGCTTTTATTTTGACACCCTCTCTCTTTTCAAGATTGAAAAATCTAGAATAAACAAATAACATCGAGGCAGGAGCGGCGAAGGTAGAAGCAAAGAGGTGGTGAGCGAATGAGCGAGAGGAAAAATCCTAGATATATGGAAAATAGATATCTCAAGAGGTCTGGGCACCTGTCGACGACGCGAAGGAAATGGTATTCTTGGTGATTCGTCGGGCAAGAGCGGAACGATTCCGCGCCGTTTGAGAAAAAAAAAAACTGGTAGAAAGATTGGCGAAGAGCGGGAGTGGATCCCAAGGTGGATGGGAAAGAATGACGGAGGGAGTAGAGCGCGAGAGAAACGGTAGCGGGCGCCGGGTATATCGAGTTTTCGTTTGGCGGATAATCAACGCCAATGACACCGATATCGAATCGGCGTATAATCATGCCGCGGGGCTAATCGGCTGAACTCTGACCTACAGCAACAGCCGGTCCGAGAGCTTTGCCATCCGCTAAATCAAAACGATTCACCAGCCGATGTGCCCATGGGCCTTTCGAATTTTGCCGCTACGCGGGTACTCGTTGCCAGGAAATAATTGTCGCTCATTAAACGGTCGATCATGATAACGAACCTGTAACTCGCCTGTCGAGCAAAGACTGTCATCATCATTGACGTAATAGCTCAAGCCGCAGTCTATTTGCTAAACATATATTTGATACGTTCTGTACCACTATATTATTTTACCTGGGCTATTATTTTACCTTATGAAAAATTGCAACGCCACATGCATTGTAAAAGAAAAGTATATAAAATTACATAAATGTGTAAATATATAAGTTGGCAAATCAAACTGTTCGAAATTCACGCGCTCAGAAATGGTACATTGCATGGTAGTGAAGATATAATATTCATTTTTCATATTTTACATATATCGTTACGATACGATGTGCGTGCCATACCTGAACGCGCGACTTTAAACACTTCTCATTTAAAAACTACTGTAGCCTCAACATTTTGATACTAAGATTTTCGTTTCGAAATGATCTCAGGAGTTTGCCATTAACGAGTGTCATGCGAAGTCTGGGACACACCCTGGTTACTAGTGTATATAACTTTATTATTCAATAAAATTAACAATGTTGATATTTCTGTTCTATGATTACGATCATCCTCAATACAAATTATTAATATTTATAATTACAATTCTTAAGACGAGCGCATAATCAATTAAGTAGTTATTACAAAGTAATTTTCGTGGTTTGCGAAGCATCTCAACTGTTAAGGCAGCCATGTTCATGGTAATTAACAAATAAAAAGTAACTAGTAATTCGAGACCGAATGCGATTTACATTCAAACAATAGTTATTATAAAATAATTACTGTTAATTGACCATGCGCCTGTTTTAAGAATTATAATTATCACTATAATAGTTAATAACTTGTGCCACGGATGATCCAAGCTATAAGACCGAAACATCTACATTGTTAATTGTATTGAATAATAAAATTATATATACAAACAACCAGTTTCGGCTCTATATTGACTTTATACATTTAATTTTTTCCTTATTACATTGTAATTTTTCCTTTCTTATTTTTTTCTTAATTTTTTTCTTAGTTTTGAACCTAAAATCGAGACGCAGCGGAAACTGACACACTTGTCAATAAGACAGACTATAAAATAATAAAATCACATAGAACAAAAAACATAGCATTAAGAAGATGTTTAAGCTAAGACTAAACTTCCTCGAGGTCGATATTACAGATTTTGTTTTCGCACAAGAGTCGAGTGGCACATGGTCACGCATGAAGCAAAGGATAAGGGGAATAGTGCTAAGGCCAGGCTAGCGCTCTTTGTCAAGCGCAATCATGAATACATCATCTGCTCTTGCTCTTCGGATTCAGCGCCATCTAACGCAAGATTTGTTATCTACTGTTTGTCACAATTGTATTCTGTTTATCATCTTTGCTAAACTAAACAACTTCTGTATTAAAGTTAACAGGTGACAGCTGTACAAGTGAATTTTCAACTTTTATTTGATTTTCTTGTAAAATATATTCTTGTGCTCTTTTTTTACGCGCATTTCAATTCCGTAAAAGGATTTTGTGATTCTATAAAGCTAATGCAAAGATTTGCATTAATTTAATAATGCGAACGACTTTAGTATCCATTTAAGAGATCTCCCTATTAAGTTACTAACTTAATAATCTTTATATACTGATAATATAATAGCACACATAGAGGAAAGACAGGAGTCATGAAATACGTGTGGTGAAATATCATAATATCTCATATAATTCGCATTGAATTCTAAAAGCAACCGTTAAAATTACTTCGTTACAGTCTATTTAGACATTAGTAGGATGGTAGTACGTCATTAGTGTTCGCTGCGTTTTTATAAAAGCTGAATTTCAGTTTTGCAGATATAATAGCAGCGATTTTACTAGAGGTATATACTCTGTACATAATTTTGAGAAGTATGTTAAATATTAATTTTTTAACTTTAGTCTAACTTAAAAGCCTTAAATATGGCTTTCCAATAATGTAATTGAATTTAACGTGTTCCGTAACGTATGTATGAATTCAACATACAAAGTTGTGTAATGAAAGGAGTCATGAGATGATAGTAAGCCATTTGCGGATAAGACCGCTCTTGTGATTTTACCTCATAGTGAACATTCTACCATTCTTACTAGCAGCAAAGAAATTATTTTAAAAAATTATTTTTTAAACTAAAGAAATTATTTAAAAAATTTTTCTTTCAAATAAAAACATTTTATAAAATGTTCATAAAACCTTGTTTTAAAATCTTATTGGTACTTATTAATGTGTAAAATCTACAAAAGATTATTAATTTGTGATTTTTTTATAATTAAAAGTGCCTTTTATGACATTAATCATTAGTATTCCACGATTTTCCTGCTATCTCACAAACGCATTCTTTTTCCTTTCTTCAGTAAATTGTAAATTACATTTGTTCTATATACCTGATGAACTTCTATTTATAGGATAGAATTCTATGACTAACAAACTAATGTTAATAAGAATTGTGTCGCGTTAATATTTACTCAGTTATTAGAAAAGCAAAATGGTATTTCACCATCCTCTTCCTTCCTTCTATATTCGCATTTTTATATTTGCATTTCTTTCGATATACAAGCTCCAGATAAATTGTACGTTAGTACGTTGGCGAATTATTAATATTCCTAAACGTAAATATTTCTATAACTTAACGTTAATTGTAAATTTACTTTAACAAATTGTTTAACTGCTACAAAGAATTATTTTATTTTATAAGTTGTAATGTTTTACTCTTATGTATACAAATAGTAGAGTTCCAAAATTACATGTGATTTTTACAATGTACATTCCATAATATTCTATAAAACAAAGAAAATTATTGAAAATTAAATGAAATTAAACTATGTTCTAATGATCGAACAATAACAGATAAGCTTGTTATAACACTAATATTAAATTTTAAATTTGAAAGACACAATCTAAAAGATCCAAAATCATGGATTGTATGTATTTTGAAGTAAATATTAATTTACTTGATAGCAATAATAAGAGGAATACGCCATTTTTTTTAATACTGCACTTCACTAAAATTCAAAATAATTTGTTCAAATTTATCGAATCTCACTAAATTTTGTTTAAATTCAGCTATAAAATTGTAAAATAAATAATGTTTAACAATTGAATGGAACGAATACAACATATAATAATGTAAACCCTGGCTGAGGTAACATTTTTCGTAACAATTCTTTAGTTTTTCGAAATGGGAAGATCTTATAGATACCTACTTATTTTAGCATCAATATTATTAAGTTGATTAACGATTTAATATTGTGACATTATTTTTCTGGTTGAATTTAAGAGTTACATTTCAAGATCGATGAATATGCGACGCGCAGTTTATATACATTTTTTAATTCGGGGAACTAGAAAATGCATATAACATCACCCAGGAAATTACCAATTGAGCATTAAGATCCACTTTGACCATTGTTAGCTATTTCTTGATTTAAAGTGTTATACACTTTACGGTCTTATAAGTATATTAAATGTTTAATAATATAATGTCTTTTTCCCCAGCGCATAATGATGCAACATCGTGATGCATTTACCTTTTAGCGAGTGAATTAACCACTCCATTAAACTTTAATGGTATTCAGTTTTTACGCGTGAAATGTACACAGTACATATCGAATGTAGTTATTAACGTAGCCAGCTATCTATCGTAACGCCGTTATAATAATACCTGTTAATACGGCCATCGCGATCATCTAATTATAAGTTATTGCGTTATCAAAGTACGCTCTCCAATCAGATTACCTGCCGTATTATTGGCATAGCGGGCAAATTTGTTTCTAAAATTCCGGCGGCTTATAGCAAATGTTCTATTACGATCCATCGTTTGTAACTCAATAGATACTTACTTTTTAGGATCCTAAAGCAAATAACTGATATTTTTTATTATTATACAATATATATTGGAATTGAATTTACAGAATTCCAAATTCTTTTACATAAAAAAAATGTTGATGCTAAAAAATTTGTTATTTGATTTTTTTTATGAAAATGGCCTTTACTCTTTTTATTTTTGCGTAATAGTAAAACTTTTTTTGTTATTAGCATAAAATCGACGTTTTCATTAATCACTATTGTGTGTAAAAGAATTTAGAATTCTGTAAAGACAATTCAAAGATATTTTCTAATAAAAAATTGTCGGTAATTTTAAGATTTCCTTAAGCAAAGGGAAACGCATTACGTTTCCATGCTAACCCGACTGTCGTCAAACATGAACACGCGCAAAATATATAATAAAAAAGAAGCAAAATGATTTTCAGCATACAAATGTTGGTTGCGAACAATGCGATATAATGTATTGATACAAAAGTCATGAAATTCAACATATTTTTAAGTTAAACATTAAATTTAATGTACTATAACTGAAACATATGTGCATGAATTTAGCATTTTTGATGAAATTTTGATGAATATTAAATACTTTTAATGTGCCTGCTTGAAATTTGCATCGCATTTTATTAAATTCTGCTGCCTATTTTTAACAGTATTACAAACGAAAGCAGTAGCGATCAGTGCTAGGGAAAAATTGAAATAGAAATATTTATTTAAAAGACGTATCTGTCGAAAATATTTACAAGTATTTTGTGTAGTAAATATACAAAAAGCAAATAGTATTTAACATTTAGCATTAACATTTATACATGATTTACTTGAAATAAAATATTTATTTTACATTTCCATATATTTCATGGATAAATTTTATTTATTTACTATTTATTTCTTGAAAGTGCAAAATAAAAAATAGTAAAACTAAAATAAAAAACAGCCCACATTTCATGGATATATAGGTGTAATTCGTTTTTCTACAAACATTATAAAATATTTAATATTTAAAATAAATTTAAAATTTAATATTTTAAATATTTTAAATGTTATTTGTTTTTTTATATTTATTACACAAAACACATAATGTTTTGTACAGATACATTCTTTAAATAAATATTTCCTATTTCAATTATTTTGCTCAGTTGGCTAGAAATCCACTTTATACTAGCGAACAAAAAAAACAATGGTAGCGTGATAAATAAAAATAATTTCGAACTGCAAATGAGCAAAATTTAAGGTCAGGGGAAATAGTGTATATTTCCTAATGGAACACAACCAATGGGAAATGATGATATATTACTTAACGGACTACTGTATTCCTAATGGAAGAAACAGGACACGCCCATCCCGATGAGAACGAGATTCCCGCATTAAAGTATCCTTACGCACATTTGTATATGAGAACCAAGAAGCCGCATTAAATTATTTCTATCGATCGAGCTGTCAAGAGCATTGTCCCGGTTTGCGTTTACGTAACTTAAGTTTGAGCGATAGCGGCTTTAGGCTATCCAGCCAAGCGACCACGGCTCGTTCTTCGTCCTGCTGCTGTTACTGTCAATCGCAGGACTCCTAACGGTAGTCGACGAGGATCGCATGCAAAATATTACGCTCCCATTTTCCCTCATCTATCTCGACGCGATTCCTAAAGGCGGAAGTGCAAACTCGCGTCGCAAACCTGACTCACATTCTATTCTTTATATAGGTTGGGGACGTAGTTACAATCAAAGATTCACCAAAAGACGTAGGTATATACATAAAAAAACCTTGTTTTAAGAATATTTTTACTTTTGAAATGTTAAATACTGAAATAAGATTATATAGAGTTAAATAGATACATCTTTAAGGGTGGTTAAAGTATAAGCAAGAATATATAATTTCTTGCTTATATATAAAACAATAATTGTTAAATAGAGTATAGTTTCAATTGAACTGTTTTTTTCTGTGTACCATCGCTGTCGTCATTTTATTATAAATGTTACGCGATGCAATTGTTATCAAATTCATGTTACTTGGTCTTGTATAATTAAATATAAAGCTTTTCACAAATAAACGGCATATTTTTTTCAATTATTTCATACCATTTCGGAATAAATTTTTTAATCCAAAGCAAAATTTCATACTTTTAACATTAATTAATGCAATATAAAAACAATGAAAAAGATTAATGTTGCAGATGTACGTTTATTTCATCAAAACCACACACTGAACAATAAATACAATCTATATCTCCGATATTTTCTCTTTAATGCTCCAATTCAAATGTGATTTATATTGGAAAACGCAGCACTATAAAATTTTTTTTGGCGGATTTTACTTCACTCTTACTTCTCAATGTACAAAACTCAATCGCTTATTTAAACGGATTATTCAGAGGCATTTATCAATGATCATTCATCAATCTAAAAGTCAAATATCGTCTAATTAATGACATTCTACATCATGTAGAATATCTCTATCTCAAAAAGATAGACAAAAGTGTCTATGATACAATTTTTGAACAGCCAATCGTTGAATTTTTTTCTTTTTCTTTTCTAAACTTTAGACCAACCGTATCGACTAAAGTACTCGCAAGTAGGTCACGGAATTTGTGATCAATGTCCGTTTCAATGCAAAAGAACAATTTTTCTTAAGAAAACTTTTCTATTTCCGTAGAAGTCTTTTTTTTCCTTCATCCCGAAGACGATTATTTCACGATCCAGAGAGAGAGAGAGAGAGAGAGCACGTGCCACTTTAATCCTAAAAGATACCGCATAAATATTTGTGCCCTACCAAGTACTCGCATTTGCACAGTTTCATCAAACATTTATTTTCGATCGCATTCCTCTTTGATCACACTTTGCAAAACTGTATCTAGATAGATTTCTCAATAACAACTTAAATAGAAACTTAATAAAATCAACAGATTTCATATCCGTCTCACGATTAAGGATGTATTACATGTATTTTCAAAATAATGAAAAAATTATGAAAAATTTACAAACTATTCTATATTACATTTGAAAGTGATACAAAAGTTTGGAATTTTCTAACTCGATCAAAAATTATTTTAATAAGACATAGAACTGTACTCTATAAAATATGGAAATGTATTAAGAAAATTTAAACTTCTTATATAAGTACTTTAAGTATTAAAAATAACTTATGTAAAGTTCCATTGCAATGCAAAGATTAGTTGTTCTATAAATAAACGAAACTTATTAATTTATTTATTTAAAAAACAACTAAACTCAAAATTGCAACAAAGTTTTGCATAAATTTTTACAAAAAAATTAATATTTTTTTCATTAGTTTTTAAATTTTAATATTATAACGAAAAAACTAACAAATAAAGTAAATAAAGTAAATAAACTATAAATATTTATTATTTAATAAAAATAGAATGTTATAAATACAATTTTCATATGATAGTTGATTTAAAATATAAATGTTGACACATTTGTAAAAATGAGTGTAATAAAGCCTTAATAAAATGATAAAATACAAAATATACACTCACCTGTATAAAAAGCCAAGATGTGACCAACGCCAAACTGCTGTACTGTCCATTAAATCGATAATGATACGCGTAGAAAGAGAAGTGATACAAATAGAAGAATCTGAAACAGAAACAACGCGTATGGCTTAGACACGTCAAAAGCTATTGGAAATAACAAAATAGAAGAAAATCGTAAATATTAATATATTATTTTATCTTTAAACGCTTTCAACGAAATGGTAATTTGAGTTTTGAGAACAAAGAAAGAGTCACAGAGAACCAAGTCTGGCGAATAGGTGCTTGAGGAATGATATAATTTGTTGAGCTTTTGGTCAAAAAGTTGCGTACCATCATCAATATATAAGATGTTATTGTGATCGAGGGCGTAACCACTCTTGAATTCTGGTGTACAACCTATTAGAAGTCCGTCGAAGTCCATTGAATTCCTTGAAGTCCGATGAAGTCCGGTATAATTTAATGAATTTCATGTGTTATACCATGAATTTTTACCTTTTATAACGAATTTTTGGTTGAAATCAGTTAATCAGTTACTAAAGAGAGGCTTTTGATGACTTTTTTTTTTAGGAAGATCTTTTAGCAATCGTAATGAATTCCAATGAATTCCGACGAAAGTCCGATGAAGTCCACTGAAGTCCGCAGTCCAGTGTACACCTATTTTCCGAGTGATTACCCCCTCGATCGTGATGCAAAATCCATGAATTATCTTTCCACAAATCCGGCCTTTTTTTATGGATCGCCTCACACAAACGCATCATAACATTTAAGTATTTCTTGACTATTTGACCTTTGTTTGACTGTTTTTTTTTTAATTTCAGAGAGTGAGAGAGAGAGAGAGAGAGTCAAACTAGAGTTAGTATAAAAAGAATTACAATTACCCGGAAACCGCTATTATCAGACAATATATATAACTACATAGTGATAATTTCAAACTATGAAAGTAACAATAACAAGATGAAATAAAATTTTAATAATCACTGATTTTTTTTTAATACATTGTCTTACATTTTGAATTTTACGACTCAACAAATTGAGATTAGATCATCACACGTAAACACACTTGAGTTGAACGATTCACGGATGATTATTCAAGGATGATTATCTAATCTAACTAATAGTTAACCGGAAAATTGTCTATCAATGATGGAGCCAATCAGCATTAGGAACGTACATTGTCGTAACTCTCTCTTTATACCAACTTTATACCAATCGCTTCGTTTAAATAGATAATTCCGGATACTTTTTGTGAGCAGAAGGTACTTATTAAATATTTAGAGAAATAAAATTATTTTTAATAATATTATTTTATGATTAACATAATTAATTGGCATTATTTCACTCAATATTTGATAGTTATTACAATACATTTTTTCAATCGCAAATGCACATTACAACAAAACAATTTTAGGAAGCTACAAAATTGTAAAATAATCTAATATTATTTATAATATACTCATTATTGTGTAAAGTAACAATTTGCAAAAAAAAACATCACAAATCTAATTGTTGCTTTTGTAGAATTAATTTTTAACAGAATTTATATAGAAAAATACCATATAAATATATGAACTATACGATGTTTTACTTCTTTAATTATCTATTTCTATTAGTATTTTAATATAGTGCAATATTTAATTTCTGAGAAATACATAAGAGGTATA
Organism: Solenopsis fugax; assembly: GCA_003595255.1. Classification (NCBI taxonomy): domain Eukaryota; kingdom Metazoa; phylum Arthropoda; class Insecta; order Hymenoptera; family Formicidae; genus Solenopsis; species Solenopsis fugax. The sequence goes on from QKQZ01027471.1 coordinate 27,015, forward strand.
CACTTTAAACAACCTATATCGATATTAGCGACATTCCTCTAATGAAATACGAGCTTTCATAATATTGTCGAGACAAATGATAATTGTTATCGCGAATGCACATTACAACGACATATGAATAAATAGCGAATTAAAGCGCCGCAATACATAAAATTACGGAATGCAGCGAGATTTATCCGTCGATGTACGTCGATAATCTCTAAAATCCGTAACAACATCAAGCCACTTAACAGGTTACATAACGTAACGATATACATGGCACGTTCCCACCCCGTGGCAACAATATGGACGAACTATCGATCAGATCGTATCGAGTTTCAGCCTATTGAAATATCGGGAGTGACGCGTTGCGCGGCTAGCGGCTATGTGGCGTTATTACGTCCGAAAAAAATATCGTACGTAACGCAATATACGTTATCGAGCTATAGTGACACGCACAATTCTCATAAAGAGTTAAAGATATATTGAATAATGCGGAAAATTTTTCGACACGTAAGTCCAAATACAGCGTTCTAGTCAACTTGCAATTTCTTCTTAGGAATTAATCAGCTTTAAATTGTTCATAGAATCCATAGGTAAAACGAAACTAATATCCCAACTTTTTACAGTCTTTCTGATGAATATAATTAACAATTTTATAATGTAAGTAAACGTGTTTAAATTCGCAAATTTCACTATCTCAGGTTCCTAAAAATTATAAAAATAATAAAACTGCTCTCTCATCATGTTGAGGATTAATTCACCTCGATTCTACGATAGATAAAATGTCAACATGTATTTGATCTCTTAATCTTCCTTCTCGTTACATTATTTTCCAAGTAGCTTTTCAGTCACAAAGCAAAGAAGGCACTTTTTTCGCAATTATCGTTTTACACATTATTTGTCGAACTTGCCCGATTATTAAATCTAACAGTGACCATCAGCAATTATTTTCAAAGTTAAAAAAGATGGAATTTAAATTTAAGAAATTTCCAAAAATTTTTGTAAGGTTAAAAATATACGAATAAAATAAAATTGTTTTTCGCTATATTTTGAATAATTATAAAAAGAACCACGAGTATCTATTTTTCATTGCAGTTCTCCGTCGATGAACGATGGTTGGGCGATGAAGGGAGGGGTTGTAATCAAGTGATTTTTACGAGGAGCTGTTACGGGGTCGCCAATATTTACGGATCAGGGCGGGGTTGAGGCAACGCCACCACCCTTAACCGAAGAAAGAAAAGCGATCAGTAGGGGTGTGGTGGAGGTGAAGGATAGAAAAAGAAGTCCCGGTTTGTAGGTATATCCCTTCGACGAGTAAGACGAATAGACGACTAATTTCCTAGAGTATATGACGGACTTTTAGCGTCTCGATCAACTTGTATATTGGATACGTGTACCATAAATTACTATTATTACTATATTTATTGAATAATGTTTTACATTCAATAAGAAACATTCTCGCAATAAAAGTACATATTATTTTCTAAAAATTGTCAGAAAAGTTATAATTAATAATATATATAAATACATATAATAAATTAATTCAATAATTATAACGAGAAATTGCCAATGAGAGATTGCCAGCATCGAGTTTACCTGTGCGAATTAATTGACTCTATTATATCTAAAGATTAACAAGGACGTTTCTTGAACGCTGAAACGCAAGTTTGTATAAAATACGTAGACGTTTCGACTCATATACCGAGTCCTCTTCAAATATTAATGAGTTACCTGTCAATTTGTAGATATAATAAAGTCAATTAATTCACACAGAAAAATCCGATGCCGGGTCTTATTGGCAATTCCTTATTATAATCATTGTTATAATCAATTCAATCAAACTAGTCCAATGATTTTTTTTAATTGGTTCTCACAAATATTAATTAAAACTTATAAAACTTTGTTCTTCTATTCTATTATATATCCAAAGAAAAATTATCATACTTACAAAAAGAGAAATATAAATACTTTTAAAAACTATTTTTAAAATTATAAAAATAAATACAATTAAAGACAAGGTAGATCTATGTACGGTCCTAGCAGGATCTTGGCGTTAAAATAATATTTAGATTTTTCACTTCTTCTGGGGGAAACTTAAAAAAGGCTATGTTATCATCAATAATATAAAATTGACTTGTCAATTTAATTCTGTGATGTTGCTATTCTGATTTAATGTAAGAATTATGTTTGAAACCGAAAATAACAACACGCAGTTCGAGAAGAATTAGAAATGTATATAAAATCACAAGGAATATTATTTCAGCGCCAAGATCCTACTATTACCGTATATAGACCTATCTCGTCTTTAATTGTATTATATACAAAACACGGTTTAAGTTCAATTGTTAATTATTGTATAAAAATTATACAATAAAAATTGAAAGCTTTATTGCTTTATACTTTAATATTTTTTTCTTCACTTTTATCATTATTAACGTTATGAAAAAAGATGAATGTATTATGGGATAATTAGGTAATAAAATTTCAAAAAATAAAATCACAGAGCTTTTTTATTTTTTTCTTTTAAATGAGTTCTCAATATATTAATCAATCTTGTTCTTATACTTATTATACGAATATGTCCAGAGAAAAATCATATCTACATCATATTTACACTATAAATGATTTACACAATGAAGAGGAAAAGCTTTTCATCTTTATTGATTTTTGTAAGAAACTTTATTTAAATTAAATTTATAATAACACACAAAAGTCCCTAATGATTTTATAAAAAATAAAAAAAATAAAAATAATTGCATTGCAATAGTAACAAGATGTACAAAAATAATTAAAAAAATAATAGAAAATAATATGTAATAATTGTACATATGTCTCAATGTCGACATAAAATCTCAAAAAGCATCAATATTCATACGTAAAAAAAAATTTTATATAACATGTCATGCATTTAAAAGTTAAGAATTTCTTAATTATTATCATTTTAATTTGTTAAGAATTTCTATTTCTAAGTTGCAACAAAATCATTTAACCTTAAACAATTTGCACAAAATGCATTTGTGAGTCCGAAATCTTATGATGTGTAAATTTATGTACGACAGGCATTGGTTCGTAAACGTTTTGCATTACGTTTTACGACACTGCCAGTCGTAAAGCGCAGTTTAGGCGGCTGGTGCATCCCATTTTCGTTTGCGACGACAATCCCGAACATATATCCAATAAACTCAACCCCATGTTTATCAAAGCAGATCAGAAAAAATCGACAAAATGTTAATTGATTTTAAAAGGTTTGTTAACATATACTTTGTAACATTATTAATAACATATAAACATAAACTAGAGAGTGGTTGAAAATAATTTAAGTAAAATATTTGTTCACAGTTGGAAAATTTGTGTTAAATTTAACTTATATCGCATGTTCCAAACAGTCTACTCAAATTTTCGTGTTAATGAGACACAAGATGAATATGTTAGAAAGCAACATAAATATTATATAAATTAAAACAAAAAAATGCAACACTAATACAATTTGAAAACAAGTTGCGGAAGCATATTTTTTCCATAAAATTAAAAATAATATCTATGTTCACACGTACATTTTATTCATTTATTTTAGAATTAATGTTTCAAAACTACATTAGTGTCATATTATTTATTCGTTCATTTATAAAATGTATTATTTTAGCTCTAACAAAATTATGGATATTAATTTAACACAAAATATTCAAATAACATAAATAAATCACATTATGTTAAATTAATTCTCGGGTAAAAAATCAGCACAAAATTTTAACAAGAATCAATTTTAACATAAATACAAACTGGTTTCGGACACTGTGTCCGAAATGAAATCGTGAATCGTTAATGACCGTGGCGCATATTAAAATTATCTTTCTCTCTTATGTAAGAGAGAAAAATGATTTTAGTACGCAAAATGCTCAAAAGAATCACGGAAAATAAAAGAAGAAACGAACGAAGGTTAGCAGAGGGATGAGAAAGAATGCGCCACCGAAATCCCACGTTACGTATTCCAGGGACATAAGCTCTAAAGTGTCCCACGCTCAGGGAACCGCAACCGTCTGACGATTCATACGTCTTTTCTGGAAAAAGAGGTGGGCGAAGGAGCAGGAGACTCTCCAAACGCATTCTGAATTCATTGAATAGTGCTACCCCACCGAAGAATGGCAGGGGTTACTTTAGGACTTCAAACGGACTGTGAGCAAGTCCCAAGTCGTTCACAGTGCAGCCGATAAACTTTTCATACTGCATAATGCCCAAACCATATAGTTCCACTTAATCGTTGGAAATCGTTGTCGAGAACGTGATAATAATACAATAATTATCATTCAATTACAATTTGATTAATCGAGTTAGCAGCGCAAAATCCCTTTATGGACTAATTCTGTTTACCATAATGATCATTAATACTTACTGCATTATATTTTGCTAAGAGCAGGATTCTCGCTGGAGACTATTTATAGAATATATTTATCACATGAAATTACATGTGCATTTAAGAAAAGCGAATGTTTCGATATATCCTCACATGTAATATATCAAAAAATTTCTATATTTATTTTCTCGTCAAAGAGAAAGATTTGAAGGAATGTGATGAGGAAGAAGAAAACTATCCCCGAAAATTCATACCATCACAACTGAAATAGTTATGAATGGAATGATCATGAACTTATAAGATATAGTTCTTTTACATTGCAGATCATACAAGAGAATACACTGAAATATACTTCGTCTTATCCTCGCCTTTAGCCAAATGCAATTTGTAATAATCAGTTTCGGCATACATGCGACAAATTTATAATACGAGGGATACAAAAGAGTCCTTAAAAAGAAGCATCGTGGAATAAATTCAATAAGTATATTATGCTCTAGAAAATTGCATTCTTATTGCAAAAATAATTAATACATTATTATGGTATATATATATATATATATATAT
>QKQZ01027474.1:0-13293 GCA_003595255.1 Solenopsis fugax
CCTCCCTCTCCCTCTTCTCTCGCGTACGTTCGAGATTTCTCTGAGGTCCTTCTCCTTCTCGCCCGAATTTTGTCCCGGGCTTTACGAGAGGGTTTGGCCTTTGATGGGATAAGTAAATGTTATTTTGCAACGCTATGTCATTGGCCGCGATCTGTGAGTTGCTTAAAAATAAAGAAGACAAAGAAATTCTAATAAGCAATTTAAAAATTGTACGACTTTGTGAAATCGTTTGATGGAGCATTTTTATATCTATCGTCAATTTCTTACGATAGAGAAATTGAGTTTTCTTATCTGTAATAAGCGAGAAGGAATACGAGACCTCTATTGCGTGTTTTTGATCTCAACGGGCTGCAAAATAGGTATAATTCGCGAGGCTAATGATCTATGGATGGGGATTTATTGACTGTGTTCTTAACCATATCCATTAACACGTTTGCTGTTCATGCATATATGAGAGGATATAGCAAAACAATTATACGGATATGCAATTGAATAAAATAATTAAAACTTTTTACACAATACATATTTTTATAATATTCGATACGATAAATATTGTGAATTAAAAATTATGCGATTAAACAATCACACACACACACACACACACACACATTTCGATTTGCGAAGTTTAAATTAGCGGAAGTTTTTTAAATACTGCAATTCTATTTGTAAACTTTCTTTATTTATAATCTCATATTTATTTTTGAATAACGCGATGTAATTACAAAACTATTAAACTAATTATTCTGTAAAATTTAATTATAAGTTTTGTTACTACGTTTCTATTATATTACAGTCAATACAGCAGCATGAACGTTATTTTATCGCTATAAACTAATTACAATAAATTAAGTACTTCCAAGAAGAAATGCATAACTATTGAAAACAAAGGCGATGTAAAGTAAAATCGTCAAATTGATGGCTGCTTAAAAAAGAAGCCTTATTGTTTAAGGTATTTCTTTTCAATTCGATTGATTATTTCAAACGACATATAACATATTATATAATTCGTTTAGTTTGTAACATCGAATCAAGAATTTGATATGCCTAGGTAGGTCGCAGACATATCAAACATATCCAAATTTTAGAATCGTCAAGTTTCATCGCAGATATTTTGTCGCAGAGAATTTTGAAGTTTACTAAAATCTCTCGCAAATCGGTCCTTTTAAGACTGAAGATCGTCGTCTTCATTTGAAGCATGCTCATGCATGCTCCGTGGTGATTACCTTGACAAAGGCACTCTTAGTGGTTTGCCATTGCCTTCCGCAAGTGATGGTGATCAATTAAAAATCTGATATTTGATTTTAATTGAATTTGAACCTAGTTCTTTGACACAGATAGCAACTCTTACGTCACGATCACTACCGAATAATTTAGCAAATTAGTTATAATATATCGTAACATTGAGTGAATAACACATGAGGGAATGATTACTATGATTTAGTACGCAACGTTAAAACTTCTGTTGCGTGTTGATCGTTCTAATTTAATGCCATAAATTACTGCGAAACGTTGTAAGTTTAACGAAGTAGAGGAGCATTCTACGTTGCGTTGCTGGAGGGTTAATGTGCGATAGAAACGAAGGCGGTCGATTTTGCGAACAAAATATGCAGATGCCAGTCGCCACCTCGTGCGTCTGTCCTCATTCCGTTCTGTCTCGTCTCGTCTCGTCTCGTCGCTTCTGAGAAGTCGCCCGACGCTGTACGTAGCGAAAGCTGGACGAGGACAGTTGTAAACGCAATTAAGTCCGGGCGCGGTGCACGTGCGCCCGTTACCGCAAAGTACCGGCGACGGCGGACTTGCCGCTCTACCCTGTCAAGTGAAACATAATTAAATAGGGCGAGTGCAAAGGGCGTGCGCGACGTTTCCGCCGTAAGCTGCAACCTGCTGCCGCCTCGAACACCTACTTTTCATATGCGCAACTTAACGCGATTTTACCTCTCGGATTTGTCATTTATTTCTTCCGCTCTCCGTTTTACCTGAAAATTATTTAACCATAAAGCTGCTGCGGTTAACATCGTCAACACGAGACGTCGTCGGCAATATGATACCATTTCGTTAGTCTCTCTTCCGATAAATTTGCGATAAATATAAATTAGTGATGCAAGGGAAAGTTGCTGAATGCGCACTGGTCTTCTAAAGCGTACCTTTGCAATATTTTTACGTTTTTACTTCATGTATATTTAGTGACAAAAATAAAAAGTAAATAAGAAAAAGTAATATATATATATAGACGCAAATTTAACAAGTTTTATTTAGTTTTGTGCAAGCTATCGGCATTTTAAAAAATCAGGTACATCAGATGTAAATTTTTCATCAACTTGTACAACTTAATTAGCTTGTAATAACGTAATTATGCAATTTTATTTTGAACTGTTATATTTTCATAAAAGAAGGCTTGTAGAATATTTTACATTCATTGTATGTATTTTTAATTACTTTAATTCGTAAATTTGATATGAGACTACAGGTACGCTCGGTTTTCTAAATTATGCCTTTCACAGCAATAAAATAATTTGTTACAGAAAAGCTTGTAACAAATTAATTTATTATTGTTGAAAGATTTAACATTTAATAGATGACTGAAACATCAAGCTACAATTTCGAATTTTGATTTGCATCCAAAACAGCATCAAATGCAAAATATAACCAAAAATAGCTTAAGTGGTACGCATTTGACAATTCTCCCCTACAATAATTTTTCTTTAAAATATAAGGGTAAAATGAGTTCTGCGTATTACTTTCAAAATTTAGTAATGGTCGAGCAGTCTTCCAATCTATAATATACATATATCGACAATTGCAAATAAATTAAATACATATCTACAATTATCAGATTTTAAATACATTTATAATGAAACAAGAAAAGATAAAAAAAATATCGTCTTCGTATCTAGTTTCGCACTTTATGATCTTGATTGCAGAAAAAGTGCTACAGCTTTGTGTGGAGCGATGCCTATGCTCCATGTTCGATACTTAAATTGTTATTTACGAATCGTGAACAACGTGTACATCCACAGTTCTACCGGGATCAGTAAGTCTTGATTTCGCGACTGATTGATAACACGTTGCGCCGCGCCGGGCATTTATTTCGCGCTTTTACGAGAAAGAATCCGCGCCGTTTCGGTGATTTAAGTCTATGGATATCGCGCGATCGACACGTACGCGGATTTAGCGATGTCGATCGACGCGCGGTTACAACCACGTATGAAATGGCATCTGCGCTCTCTCGCTTTCTCACTTTCTCGTACTCTCTGCGGCAGCATTAAACGCGGTTACAAAGGTTAAAACGCGGTCGGCGTTGCGATAGCAGCAGGTGGACCTAATAAATATGCATCAGTCGTTACGCTCTGCCTCGCGTAGTTTTTCCGCGAGCTACACGAAGCGAGTCTGGCCGAGTGTTGCGTATAGAAACGGGATCGTGCCCAATATGCACTCACGAGTCAATTCGATATTGAGATATCATTTCGTCGGAATATCTTTGAAAATTGCCATTTTATCTGACCTAAGAGAATAAATAGGATTAGTCGGGTCAAACAAAGAAAGAATAAGCGGTCAAATAATTTTGTAAAGTGATAAAATTAACTGTATTGACTCTGCCAGGAGTCGATTTGAATTCATCTTGCAACAGAACGAATTAAAGATTGTGTGTCTAATAATCCGATAATTGTAACTTTTAAAAATGCTCTCGTTTCCTCATTTAATCAGCTTTAATCAGGCACGAATTATAACTGCATTTGTGATAAGTTACATTGATAGTAAATTTTTAATTAAATAATTCATATTTTATTAAGCTTCAAATATGCGCTTATAAGTAAGGAATCATTGAATTTACAAAAGGAAGGAATTTATAAATGGACGTTTTACTCGAAAATCCATATTTTATCAATCGCGTAAAGGGATTTTCTATTAATTATTATTATCGCTGTGAAATATTATTCGCAATAGAACTCTTTTACATAAAAGAACCCATTAAAAACTTCTCTTTCTGAAATAAATGATTCAAATATAATGGTATTTTTTGGAATATATTCGTGCAAAGGGATCGAAATATATTCAGCCAGCTTGCCATATACACGATACCATCCCTCGTGCATCGGGCCAATGCGGCAATGCGTAACAAGCCGTTACGTCGTTCGTCAACATTTATGTTGCATGAATATTTTTCGTGTATACACACGTATATATCGATGACATGCGGGATTTCATCCTTCGGCACGAAACTGCTATGTGACTATGTTTAATACACGTCGATTTAACCCTTTAAGTGGAGGCAGCGGGTGTGGCTGCTTTTACCAATTTGCGCGTTAAACGATAACGATAAGAGCAGCTAGGTCAGCTATGGAAGCGACAAAACGCTGACAATAATGCGTTTACAAGCGTGTAACGATTGTGGTAAAATCAACGAAGCAGATGCATATATTGTTCATTAACGTTGATATACACGCTGCTTTTACATTTTTATGATTTTTAAAATATTTGAAATATATTTTCAGAGCCGTATGTTTTCATAATACACAAAAGTATCTCGGATTTATGTGTGTATGGAAGTTATTTAAAAATATGTATATTTTTAAAATAACTTCTGATCTTCAAAATTAGAGTGCTGAAATTAATGTAATGCTGTTCCCGTTTGTGACCTCAAAACGGGTCTTCGTACATGATGTTTTTTTTTTTTTTTTTTCAAAGAAATAGCGCGGATAGTATTTCTTTACCTCGTGTCATTCTTACGCGATGATGCCATCTAAAATAGCTTCATTTATTATTTTCCACGATCTTTGCGCCTGTTATTTCTGTATTGCTCAACTTTTTTGTCTTCTTATCGATTTTCCGATGTGACTGTTTTGTATCTACACCCCTTCTATTTTTACAATCTTTTAAAAATAAGCTTCGTGTATTTATTCTAACATGTTTGTATTTAATGGTAAAAGGTACAAATAATTATTATAACTTTTGTTATATCTTTCTAAAATTGAAATTGTATTAGTCTCGTACGCATTACATCTTACATAATCACATTAGTCATAATTATTTTATAAAAAATAAGTAATTTAACGATTCAATTAAGTAACTTTATTTCTTTTAACATTAATAATTTATTAAGAATAAGCATTATATCTTAATATACAGATATTTGTGCGGCAATCGTGTCAATTAAAGTACACAATAATTTTTGTATATAAATTGACTTTTTTCTATTGAAATACCATATATGAATCAAATGACAAAAGATAAGTCAGATAGGATTTCGCGTATGTTTGGATGAACATTTTTCCGCTGTTTTAACATGTGAGATAATAGCTTTTTTTTAAAAAAAAAAAAAATAAGTTTGCTAAATATTCTGTAAGAGAGTGACGAACCACAATCATTTCTTCGGTGATGGACGGATGCGGTGTTTATCGCTAGCTCTGGCATGCCGCGAGTCTGATTAGCGCAACGTGAGTTTATTCAGGACGGAATAATACCGCGCGACAACCATTAACCCATAACTTTCCGGTGTCATCCCGGTGGCGGCGAGTATAACGTCGGTTAGGGTGAAAGCAAGAGTAGTTATCGGGCTGCCGGAAGGGTTATGCGAACAGACACGCGTGCGACAGACGACGAATCCCATAATAGCGTCACGAGCCACGGCCGGCAAACTTCGTCCGTGTTTACTAACGAGACCGGGTGTCTTGTATAACCCGCGGAGAGATCGGAAGACACGTCGTCTCTACCTCGTCATATTATCGATAGAAGCGAGCTGCCGGGCCGCCACGATGTGCCTAAAGTCTCCCAGGGATGTTGAGAACGTTGAGTTACATGTCTCAGGTGTTCGGTAATCGATAGCGCGATGCGACCGAAAATAAATGATTACCTTGTGAGAGGCAGGGAGACGAGAGCGACCTTACCCTAGTAAATTTCACTTTGAAAAAACTTGCGCCGATGTTTCACGTAACGACACGCCTTTTGCACATGAAATGTTATTTTTACATCCATGATTGTAGTGAATAATTCTCTTCGTGTCACAAAACAGGGGGGATAAATATCATTTTAAATTTAGCAATGTTCCTCACATTTCTCGGAATGAAAAGTTATTTTTATGAATTCATTTTTGATCAAATGTAAAAAAGTTTGCAGACGGAAAGAATTAAACAAAAAAAAATATATATATACATGTTTTCAGTTTCGTCGTACCTGTCGAATATTACATTTCGTGAATATGTATGTCATTTCCGATTTTATAATCAAAGAGTAATGTTATACAAATTTTCCAATTTTCTGTGTTTCCATAAATCTACATTTAACTTGAAAAATCGTAAGATACCCTTTGATTCATATTTTTCTTTCGCGCGAATAAATATATAGAACAGTCCTTCAATATTAATAGAAGTATATATTTTTAATGAATGTTTCGTTAATTTTTTTTTTTTCTAATTTGTGAGCACCTACGTTGCTCGAAAAAGGTCCGGGAAAATGCAAGCAAATCGAGATATGACTGGTTCGGAGTATATTACATTTATATTTGCCTTGCGTAACTAGATATTTGCCATCGTATGTTAAACTTTCGTATTCACTCTAAAACAAACCCGAATTTCAATCTGGAAAGTAATTTCAGCGAAGAAGCTTTTTTTGCGTCATATACAAGCATACAATCAATTGGATTTTGCCTGGGTTTGCCGTGCATGGCGCGCGGAATTTGTGTCTTCATTTAACCCGGTGAAAAAAACACGGCCGCGCGCGCATTTCTGTATAAGCAGTGCGTACACGCCATATATTTGCCGGGTGTACACGTAACAAACGACCCTTGGCTCAATTGCTTCCACTGCTAATTAGGCGCTTTGAAGCCGCCCGATGATTTACGATGCCCGAAATAGAGTGAGATCGATGGTGGTGTCGCATTCGAGCGGTATTAGATACATAAATTCCGATCTTCGGCAAGGAATATTTTAACAGTAGCTGCTATATAGCAGCATATGTTCGCATTAAATGAACCCGTTTCGCGAATTGCCTGATCTAATTAATTATATTGTTCCGCCTTTGTGTAATGTAATACCTTTCACGTATTTGGCTTAGTCGTTTTTTTTTTTTATAATGGATATTTTAAAAACTTTCGTCGACTTTTTTAATCTGTTCTGAAAAATGTCTTAATCTGTACTGAAAAAAGAGTTTGCTAAATTTGATTATACTTACTGAAAAAGAGTTACTTAAGAATAACTTATACTTACTAAAATAAAGTTACTTAAGAATAACTTAGAAAGAAAAAAATGACTATCAAATCAACAATTCATTGTTTCATATATAAGTAAGAATATAAAATCTTCTTGGAAGAATTTGATAATGATCAGACATAATTTGCTTACATATGAAGAAACAAAATTTTTTTATGTTAGCAAATTATGTCTCTTTGAAACAATGAATTGTTGATTTGATACTAATTTTTTTTCTGTGTATACTTGCTAAAACAGAGTTTGCTAAATTTATTATACTTACTAAATATTTAGAAAAGTAACATTATTTTTGATACTTTTTATATTAACCAAATATTTAATTGGCATTATTCCACTCAATATTTGGTAGCTATTACCAAACTCTTTTCAATAGATAATAGTTATCAGATTGAGTGAAATAGTTTCAATTAATTTTTTTTCGATTTCAGTCAATATGATATATTTAGTAATATTTAGTGTCCATTTAATAACCGCTTAGTAACCGATTTAGCTGCTATGTTTGCTTACTGTTTGTTTACTATTAGTATAATTAATAAATAATATTAAATTTGGTTCTATTAATCAAAGATTTAATTGAAATTATTTTACCAAAGCTTAATTATTATTACCAAGATCTTTTTTTCAGTATGTGAAAGACTTTCCACAGAGCAGTAGGATCTTAATTAAAGTTTAACAATTCATAGCAAATGAAAAAGTAGACATTTATCAATTCTTCCAAATTCGTGGAACCGTTTCGTGCAAAAAGCAACGTTAGGTAGCTTCAGCCGCGTATATCGAAGCTAACGGGGACGATTACGACGGACTCTTAACGCAATCCGACGTTAACGGATGGTGACTTCTCGCCGGCAGGTCGGCCATTCGAGCTAACCGTATTCCACGTTGGCCGGTACGCAGCTCGGAGTACGTAAGTTAACGGGGCACGGCATCGAGCTAAGTTCATTATCCGGTTAGTACGTTAATACCTGGGCTAAAGGGCCGGCTCCTGACCGCACAACCGGGGCCAAGTTTCCGGGCTCCTCTCCCCTGAAAGGGGAGCGAGCAGAAACCGCCGTCACCGTAGCCAGGGGACCGGGGTCGAATGTCTCGCTATTCGCGTGCTAACCGTGTATTCTCACAATTTGACGTCCGCCCGGGCTCGGAATCCCCGTCTCCCGTCCCGATATCGTCCATTTCCGGCCGGCGGCGGGCGGCGGGCGGCGCATGAACACGCACATCTATTCTCTACTCTATTCTATTCCGGCGAGGCTTGCGGTAAATCCGCGAAGGGTCGTGTGGCGGTTGAGGCGGTTTCGGATTAAGGCCGTCGGCATCCCTTTGGCAGGTATCGGATTCCGAGGGCGCGGGCGCGCGCACCACGGCGCCCGATATAACGCCCAACTATCCTCCCAAGAAGGAACTATGGCAAGTAGTTATCTCGCTTGTCGATATATCCGACGTGGTGCTTGAAACTCCGGTCGCGTTCGCGATCGATTAACGCGGATTTGCCCAGCCATGGAGATTTGGGGCGAGATGGAATATGCGAGGGGTGGAGTGTGGCATTATTTAAATTACCTTTTAATTGTAATATCGCGCGTTTAATTTGTTAGCAGTATTAGTCAATAATAATTCCCAAAGGTTTCGAATCACATTATAATTTAATTATTATTAAATGACTTCTATAATAATTAACACTGTGACCTTTATATGTTCGATTTGCCGGCGCGGTAGGTCGATATTTGCATAGGAAAGAAATTTGCTCGGAACGAATTACTCGGGAAATTTTCGTCTCGCGGTCCCCTTTCTTGTCGTCATGCTACAAAGCGCGCACAAATCGATACGCGGTTAAGGAATCCCTAATTAAGGCATTCACGTTGCCTTGCGCACGTGTAGAATTTGAGGTGGCTCGGTTGATGACGTGCCACACACGCTTGAAGTGGTGGCAGAGCAACGTGACACGTTATCCTTCGTCAGGACGCTAACCACACTCGGTAGTGCGCTATCGACCGTTCGACGATGTGACCGGATCATCCTCTCGCTGATCAAAGCAGACGAAACTTTTCCAAAATAGTTTCTCAAAGATAGAAGAATTTCGATCAAATGCAGCAAGAAATAAATTTAATCGACTTCAGAATTTAAAAATATTTGAAGATCACAAAGAGAAAAAGAAATTTAGAGTTAGCAAAGGATTCAAAAGTAGTTTAAAGATCGATAAAGATCTCTTTAACTTTTCCTTTGTCTCTTACTGCTTTGTTGATTTCGCGTGAATACTGAAATTTATTTTTTATTTTATTTTTAATCAATTTTTTTATGTCGCAAGAACATAAATTTTGATGATCTAATCATGATGTTTGTCATTTGAAATTCGAAAGTTGTGAGGAAATGTGTATAGAGGAAAATTGCTGAATGCGTACCAGTTTTCTAAAGCGTACCTTTTCAATATTTTACATTTTTACTTCACATAAATAATATTTAGTGACAAAAATAAAAAGTAAATAAGAAATAAGTAATATAAACAAAAATTTATCAAGTTCCATTTTGTTTTGTGCACGCTGTCAGCACTTTAGAAAATCAGTTACATCAGATGTAAATTTTTCATCAACTTATATAGCTTAATTAGCTTATAACGTAATAACGTAATTATGCAATTTTATTTTGAATTGTTATATTTTCATAAAAGAAGTGTCTGTTGTAGAATATTTTACATTCATTGTATGTATTTTTAATTACTTTAATTCATAAATTCGATACTTTCGAAGACGATACGATTTAAAAGACAACAGGTACGTTTTAGGCGACCGATTTTCTAAATCACACCTTTCGCAGCATGTTACAGAAAAGCTTATAACAAATTAATTTGTTATTGCTGAAAGGTTTAACATGCAATAATAGATGACTGAAACAATCACAAATACATTTTCGAGCTTTAATTTGCATCTAAAACAGCACCGAATGCGAAATATAATAAAAAAATAGCTCAACTACACATTTAGCAACTCTCCCCTACATGTCATTTCCTAAAAATGCAAGATTTAGTAGAAAACCGATGGCCGGCGCCGGATCATCTGTCCTAGGAACAAATGACGCGAATTACTTTTTGTTAGATTTACTTTCGCACTAAGCGATTTCAGGCAAACAATAAATCAAGTGGCTCGCGTGGGCGGACGTTAAATACTTTTTCGTATCGACGGTGTCATAGAGAGAGAGAGAGACGAATAAATCACGGCAGAGCGCTGCAGCCGCGTGAAGGCTTTAGCAAAACGTCCTTTTAACAGGGCAGCTTCTTATTGGTGAACCGCGACGTCGCAATTAAAAGCGACATTGAATAATGGTTAGCGGCGGCGGCGTAACCCGCAGCCGTAACTTGCGTCTTCGTGTTCAATAAACGGCTTGATTGTTTTACGATCGTCGTCGCGCGTGCATTTTCGCGCTATACTGAGCGAATGCGCGCGCCCTTCGTGCTCTCGCACGCGATGGGGCAACGGCGCGAGAGGAGAAGCTTCGCCGCCGGAACGAGGATAACGTCAGTTTACAAATAGACTACCAGCAAGATCTAAAAGGAGAAAAGAGTTTTGCGGGGAGGAAAGAGGAGAAAGGGAGGGGGGCGGGAGGGAGAGGGCGTAGTCGGACGAACGATATAAATTACGGCCAATCCCTCGGATTAAAGTATCCAAAGAGTAGTCGCATTTGTTCGCGGAAAACGGAGCGACGTACGTCCCAGGACCCCGGACGTACAAAGTGCCTTTGTTTAAACAAGGGATTTCCTCTCCACCTCATTCTCCCTCGGTCCTGGCGTAGAATCGGCAAAACTTCCCCGCCGCAGTTCCCTCTACATCTCTTCCGGCCGTGCAAATTTTATCTATTGTGCGCCGTCATAGTGATGAATATCTTGGGCGATTATCGTATTCAGACTCGCTCTTTAAGAGTGTCTTAGATATCTGCATATACCTTTCGTTAATCTTACCGTCAGTTCGTTGATAAAAAGATAAAAAGTAAGGTAGAAAAACAGAAAAATTGATGAGGGCTGTATTAGATAGCAGTATTCGTATTCGTATCTCGCAAAGATTGATTTTACTGTCGTACGTGTAATAAAAAGTAAAAAAGAAAAAAAAATACCGAGGGAACTGACAATAATTCACTTGAAAGTGAAATCCACGAAAGAATAATTAATAATTTTCGTCGACGCAATAATAGCGCTGAAAAACGACGTGTCTTTTCTATCCTCGAAATTTTTACATAAAGGAGAAAAACCTGTTTTAAGCTTTCCGGGTTCGGGCTTCAAAATATGTAGATCCAATGCCGTCCTTAAAGAGCCGCGCGCTCTGCAAAGTGACGGGAAGCGAAAACGCAGGATAAACTATTCTCCCCTGATTTCCAGCTTTTAATCCCGCCGCGCGCTCGTTGCACCGGATCGAATGAGACGGGGGGAGATTTGCATCGGGTTAAAAGTGGAATGCGGAATAATGTGGAATTTCTCTCGTTGCAGTCGCGACAAGTATTGTCATGTATATTTCGCATTGAGGCGGACGTTTGCTTCAACATATTTTCAGCATTTGCATTCTCGTTTTCGTTCCTGCCGCATGCGACGTCTCCTCCGTGCATGCAACGCGATGCTACATTGGCAACTTCCACGCGAAGGTTAAAACCATTGATCATTACTTTCTGGCAGTTTTGAGTAACACGCGGTTATGGGAATTCTATAGGATAGTCGTATTGATTCGAGTAGAAGAAACTTCTGTTTTATAGACTTAAAGTAACACACTGCAAGTTTCCGATACATCATTCGATAGTAAGGAGAGACAGCAGCTTCTCATACTTTTTAAAATTATTGTCCATGAATCCGGGTCTCTTTGATGATTCAGTGGCATCTTGAAATTTTTTAATAAAATTTAATAAATAAACGAGATTTAAAAAGCGAAAAAAAAATTGTTTTTGCAATTTTGCGTTGAAAAAGTCATTACGACATACAGTGAGTATAAAAAGTAAAACATTTTAAAAATATAAATTTGCAAGTTATTAATAACGTACATATATATTGTAGGGGAAGGTGGGGTAAGACAGGGCGGTTAAGCTTTGAGAATGAATAAAAGCTAGGTTTTCATAATTAACGAGTTATTTAAATATGTTGATCATTTCTCAGACATATTGGGATATCGTTTATATTAAAAAAATATCCGCTGTACGAATAATTTTTGCTCACTGTATGTTTGAGAAATGATCTGACAAGCAGGTTACATAAATTTTGGAAAAGCGATTGAACGACGGTTACAGAATGAAAAAAAAAAAAATTGCAATATCCCATATCGTACTTTCCATGCACGTTTCTTCAGCTAAACCCTCCATATTCACATCGTCTCACGATTTCCAGTGCACCTGGTATTACCCGTCAGCTCCATGAATGGCCGATCCCTTTCTTCGAGCGCATTAATACATTTTTAAGGGTTGAGCAAGAAGCGGGCGTGATCGTGCACTTTGGCTTTCGCGCCTGACAATTTAATCGCCGATGGGCGATTTAATAACGTGCAATTTATACGTCCGTAGTGGGTACGAAGAAAACGTCAAGGTATAGCGGAAATCGCTCGTACCTCTTCGCAGTTCTCTCTCTCTCTCTTCCTTTTTTTTCTTCCCTTCGTTTTTACGGGCGCGCGTGATTGCGATTTATGCGCGGTGTACGCGAGATGGCCGCGACTTTCGCGCCCGTGACTCGTCCGCCATCAACAGCTACGGATAATTAAGTACTTCGCGGTTGTAACCGTGCGACTCCTCGATTTCGCGCTCGGTGTTTCCACACCGATTCCGCGTCGGCGGCGGTGAAATTGCCGCCATCCCGCGTACCGCGTGAGAATGGTCGCCACTCCATAGCGCGTCCCCGACGAAGGGTGCACCGGACGTGTATCGCGAAGGCAGGCAGGTGTCATTATCCGCTTTCTTTCGGGGTCATTGCGGGTCCCGCGTGTCACTAGCTAAGAGAAGCTAAGAGCCTTTTCCCGTCATTTACATGAAGGGAGAAGGCTGTTAGCTCCTCTCTAGACTCGCTAGACTTCTTTTGTTCAGTCATTTGGCTTTTCCGCTTTCCACTCTTTATTTCCAACTTTGGCGTGTAACGTGTATT
>QKQZ01027496.1:0-14227 GCA_003595255.1 Solenopsis fugax
TATATATATATATATATATATATATACTCAAGGCGTAAAGCACGTTTTTAAATTTAAAAGACCTTATTCGGCCTTATTCGGCTCAGGTACCTTATATAATGATTCTTTATTGTTAAAGTGTTTATAGGAATCAAAATAGAAGAAAAAGGTACCCATTCAAAAGTTGGATTTTATCTCGACCTCTCTACACACTCTTTCATTTTGGCAATAACCTTCTGAGTATTAAAAAAAAAAGAGATTCATTGTCTACGTTCAGCAGAAAAATAGATCAGTGAGTGCTCAATGATTTGTAATAAATATAAATTGAACAAGGACGCCTTCTACGGTCATAACTAGTTCTTATTGCTTCATATTTACTTGTGCGATTTTATATACCTTTGGCTGAAGCCTTATATACACCTGGCTGAGGTGATATTTTTCGCAATAAATTCTTTACAGTTTCTTCAGGGGGGAATGAGTTTAATATTAAGATGTAAGTCAGCATCAATCGATATTAAATTGATTTCAATTTAATTAATGTGATATTACTTATTCTTATTCGACTTAGAGCTGCGTTATGACCGGAAAAACAATTCGGCGCGCAGTCGGGTGAATTTGAAAAAGGTATATAAAATCACACAAGTAAATATGAAGCAATAAGATCTAGCTATGACTGTAGAAGGCGTCCTTGTTCAATTTGTATTTATACATTAACGGTCGAATATCTCTCTACTTCTGAGTAATCTTATATACATATATATTAATGTACATATATAAATAACAGATGTGTATTTTCTTATTGCTGATAATCTTGTGGATAAATAAGAGGTACATAAGTGTTCAATCTATAAAAAAATTATATATACCGAATCTATTTATGGAGCTCTCATGTCAACATGATAAGATCATTGACTTAGAGCTTGCCTGAATCTGTTGACAGTTGCAGGAACAATCGACTTTAGGACGAGCATCGTGAATTCTCTACTTCTACATGATAAAAGGTAATATGCGAAAAGTTTGCGGACGAATTGTAAAGTATCCAACAAACTTATGAAGAGGGAGATGCATTAAAAAAAAATGAGATGCATTGTCTACGTTCAGCAGAAAAATAGATCAGTGAGTACTCAGTGATTCCTTGGTCGGTGTTCATAGTCGATTCTCTTTTATTTCAAGACTATCCAAATAATGTCTTAAGGTGCTAATGATTCTATGATTGGTCGACATTTTAAGACAATACTTAAGACAGTCTTAAATATAAAAATCAATTACAATAGATACATAAGTCTTTATTACTTCAGCTTTGCATAACCGAGAAGAAAAGTTTGATTTACATTTTTCCTTACCTCATACATCCATTCATATCTAGCTAAAAGACTAGGTCTATATTGCTTTTCTGAATTATAATAATTTCCTATATATTCTATATTCTATATAATTTTTATAATTCTATATTACAACATTATTATATTATAAATTTCTTTTCTCATGTTTATATAGTCTCTTTCTTATCTAATACTACATACCATTCTCTCATATGCCTTTAATCTTCCACTCTTTTATCTTCTCCTTACCACTCCTCATTAATACCTCTATTTTATTACAGTCAAATCCTATTCTCGTATCTTTACCTTTCTTTTCTTTACTAAAATATCTGGTCACTTCCACATTTATTCCTA
Source organism: Solenopsis fugax (assembly GCA_003595255.1). NCBI lineage: Eukaryota > Metazoa > Arthropoda > Insecta > Hymenoptera > Formicidae > Solenopsis > Solenopsis fugax. The sequence continues at coordinate 1,656 of QKQZ01027496.1, forward strand.
TTACCTTGTCTCCTTTAGATTACCTGCTAAGAAAACTCTGTTTATCTCATTACTTAATTACTACTCATCCATTCAGCTTCTTACATATTGGCTGCTTAATCGCTCTATCCTTTCCATAATATCTATTTGCTGATTTCATAATATCTAATTGCTAAAATTTAACCTTATTCTGACATACTACCTTTACTAAAGCATTAGACTCTCTCATTTCTATATCATCATTTTATAAGAATCAATAAATAATTTATAAATGCCATTTCTAATTATGATTAATTTCCATACTTAAGTCAGTATTATAGCCAATTCTTATTTGGAGATCGTCTTAAGTAATATCTTAAAAGTCTAATACAGTTCTGATTGATATCTTAAGACAGTATTTAAGATGGTCTTAAATATAAGGACTAACTATTGGCTGGTATGCATATAATCAATTCTTATATTTAAGATTGGGTTAAGTACAGTCATAAGGTATCATTAACCAATCATAGAACTGTATTAAAATCTTAAGATGTCACTTAAGATTGTCTTCAAATAAAATCAGACTATAAATACCAGCCTTACAAATATTGACTTTAATTTGGTATTCAAAGTCTTACTTAAGTACTATCTTAATATGTCATCAACCACAGAGTTTATTAGCATCTCAAGATATTATTTAGGACAATCCTCAAATAAGAATTAGCTATAAATATCAGTCTTGGATTCAACAAAGAACTAAAGGCAAGAACTAATCATATTACTGTGCGCTCACTAATCTGTCTACTGAACGTGAGCATTGAAAATAATATAATCTTATTGTGTACAAATGGTACATGCGTGCATATGATTTTAAACAAGTACGCATTTCACGAATAATATTCGCTATTCTCTCAGAAGATGCTCATTTCAATGCCAGAATTCTACAAAAATTTCAAAATTTTTGTACAACATACCTTTTAAAAAAATTTCTCAAACTTTTTTACATGAATACTTTTTAGACGTGCTCAGAAGTTTTACATCTTTTGTTCAAATTTTCTATATGCTCTTTGAAATATTCTAAGAACTCTCGTTCCAAAGAAAACTTATAAACTATAAAGACATTTAAGGTTTATTTTCGGTAATCTTCATAAATGTATAAGATACAAAAAATTCTTAAAAATCTCACGGGAACTTTTTTTTTCATCGGAGATCGGCATTTCGGGAAGCGACAAATGCGAAACGATGGAAAACGCGAGACAAAAAATTGAAGTTATTAATATTTGACGGGAAGGGATGCACGTAGTGCCGGAGCGTAGTGCAAGGACATTTCGCGAACGAGATGAATTAATGCTCTTACTCTTATTTCGCGACGGAGATGCTCGTTATCAAATGGATTAAGCGGAATATATCAAAGCCGAATATTGAAGCAATCGGCAGCCGCGAGAGCGACGTAACTGGACTTCTTTTTCGTCGTCGTCGTTAAATTGACGTCTTTCTTTCTCTTTCTCTCTCTCTTCTTCCGTGGCAGAGAGAGAGACAGAGAGGGAGAGGGAGGTAGAAAGAGAGCGCGATCGAGCGAGTTATCGCAATTTTGTGAGGTTAGGGTCGCCAATTAAATTCACGTATCACGCAATCATCGGTCGCACGGTTCCACCTGAGAGCCGACGCGATGACACGCGATCGAGAAAAATTCACGTCGCTACGCACCGCACTCGTACAATCGAGAGACGCCGAACACGCGGAAAGTTCGCCGAACAGGCGAACGGGAACGGCCCTCGCACTCATGCGAGCGAATCGCGTGAGTCACGTCATGTAATATTAGACTGCGGTCGCTCCCTCGAACGCGACGATCGGCGAGACAAGCTATGAAGGTTTGATTGTCGTCCTTACCTTCTTCTGCGCGTGAATCGCTAGAAAACTCTACTCCCGGGGAGGTAACCCACTCCGTCGTGTCACTTGGTTATTAGCGAGACACCACGCACTACGACGAGATCATTGAGGCTTTTACGTCTATGGACTGCCGCAGTGTTATGCGACCAATATCGATCATAATACCATCGTGCACGCCCGAATCGAGGTCTTATTAATTTGAATCCAATTTCGATATTACACCGGAAACAGCACGGCTGGAGATCTCCTTCGAGAAACCCACAGTCGGTTTTATTTCATTTTCAATACAGTTTTCATAGACGGCATGCCTTTCCCCCACCTTTCTCGCGCTTCGACAGGGACACCAAGCGCACAAAATGCTTTCTCACCACTCTGTTTGAATAGGGATTTCAAGTGACAGATAACCGCGTTCTCAACACTTATAAAGCCTAGTTCAGACTGCACTCAACAAAAAGAAAGAGAGTACAGTCTGAATAAAGATTGGTTTATGCAAGCAATAACCGTAAGAAATTGGTCAATCATAGTCGAGAATTCTTCTATAAATCGATTATGATTGGCCAATTTTTTACGCTTATTGCCTGCATAAACCAGCCTTTATGCTGGGTCTACAATGCAGTCGTAACATCTTAACGACTGCATTGTAGACCCCGCATTACTCTACCTGCGAATCTCCATCTCTGCGAATAAAATTTTGGAACGTACCCATGTCCAGACTCTCTACTCTTCTAGGGACTCTAGTGCCAACTAGTGAATATTAAAAATATCCCAAAAATGTTTTGATTACATTACTGTTGAGGTTAGAAGTGGAGCATTGTGCAGTTTTCATATTAATATTAAGATTATTACAAGAATAAAACTTTGTTTCGCGTATTTGAGTATTCACCAAGATAATTTCTTCAAAAGTCAAACTTCTCTCGTGTGGAGAATATCATTTTATGGAAATAAACACGTCAATTGACAAACAAGTTAATGCAAACTTACGAGAAATAAATCCAGGTAAACGTCTAATTGTGTTACCTCTACATCTTTTCGGAAAAGAAATGCACAATCGTTACTGGCTTGGAAAATTTTCGCGGAATTTCATTGATTCGCGTTTATTAGCAGAATTGCAGAGGTACGTCCGTGGCAATATGCTGAAAACTTTTAAGTGCCCCCAATGTGACTCGATCTTCGATCGTGCCTCACAATTGGACTATCACCATCGGAGTTTGCATCTAGGAGAAAGGTCCCAAATATGCCAGATATGCGGAAAGGGTTTCTTTCGCAAGGCGGACTTGCGCACCCATTTGAACATTCATTTGGGAACAAATTTTCACATCTGCGAGATATGCGGCAGGAAGTTCAGTCACATATCGAATCTTATAAGACACTGTAGAATGCATACGGGTGAGATACCAAGTGCATCTAATATAAATGCATCATATTGAAATATAAGTAAGAAATAAAAAAAGAATTATTTACGAGATGCAAGTAAATTTGATAATCTGAAAGCTTTATAAGTCCTCTTTATTTTGTTTATTTCACATATATAGGAATTAAACCGTACTTGTGTTCAATTTGTGATAAGAGCTTCACACAAATGTCCTCGCTAGCAAGGCACAAGCAAATGATACATGGGATACCAAAGGAAGTTATGCAACAGTATTATAATACTAGTCTTATCAGTAATAAATTACAAACCAATAATCATGCATTGAAAGAAAACAAGGTGAATCATTATATTGTTTTAGTTTTATTACTACTTTGTCAGTCTTATATTATTATAGAATTGAGAAGTAACTAGTTAAAAAGTTAATTATTAAATAATAAAGTTAATAGCTAATAACTTAGTTAATTTTAAATGAGTTTCAAACTTAATTTTTAATTTTTAACTACAACTAGTTATTTTTAAAACATGTAAACTTTAAATTATTAAATTTTTCTAAAAGTAAAAATTGAACTATGTAAAATAATGCCTTTTATATATATATATAACATTTTGTTTTATAACTTTATTTTGTACAAACTTAATTTACAAATAAACTGATTTATTTGATAATTTATTGTTTATTCAGAATAATCTAATTTTTTAAAAATGGCTACATTCTATTTTAATGCTTTTCGATATTAATTTTTAATTTAATTTTAATACAACTTTTAACTGAGTTTTCTTGTTTCTGCAACTTGTAATGTAACTAAATTAATTTTATAAACGCTATTAATTTTAACTTAATTTAAAAAATATATTAACTTACACAACCCTGTATTATACATTAATGCTAATAATATGAGACTGTGTTTTAACCATTTCTACATTTTAATATTTTCCATTAAATACATCCAACATTCATATTATGAATTTTTCAGACAATAGATAATAACATAAAAAATAGATTTTATGAGACATCTTATATGGAGCCAAAATATATTAACCAGAGTGCTGCTACAGATTTAAATACAAAAGATGAGATAATTTCTGATCAACGCGATGTTGATGTGGATAGTAAAGCGTGTTTATTCGAGAGTATTATTTATGTCACATCAAAGCAGGTAAATACCTGATATTTTAGATTTAGTCGTTATAATTTGAATATAAATTCTAACATAAAATGTATGAAAAGTTTGAAGAAAGTAATTTAGCAGAAAATGAGAGTACAAATCGATTGTCACAAGATCATTTTGCTGAAATTGAAGAAAGACTTGGATCTACCAATTTGTTGATGAATAACACTGTTACTTCAAGCTCTTCTCAAGATACAGTTAATAATCAAGAACAAATACAATCCAAGGACAATATAACTTATTTACATCAATTGGATAAAGACAATTTTACCTTTCTACCTCGAACTAAAGAACCTAGTGCTGAATCAGAAATTCGAAATAATGAAAACATTTTAAGATCAAGCAACTTAAATATATGTATGTCCCAAGAGACTTGTAAAGAATCTTCTATAAGTAATGTGAGAAATTCATTAAATATGGAAACAAATTTAGAAATCTGTAATTCCAGTGATATTTCGACGGACCAAAAATTTTTACATAAACAAATGAGTAAAGAAGTTATTAGTGAAAATAGAAAATGTAATAAGCCATTAAGTGATGATGACAATCAATTGTATATAGAACTCTCCAATTCAGGAATGTTGAAATTTGATGAACCTCGATATTGTAATAACAGCAATTTAACCAGTGTGAATCTTAATCATATTGTCAAGTCCCATCATTCTGAAAATGTCTCTGCTAATGAAGTAACATGTATTGCCAATGCTGTGCAGAATCAGGAGGGTTTACTGCACAATGAGGAGAATCTAGAAAATTTCAATACTGGTAACACAATACTAAACAATGAAGAACCAATGTTGCGTTTAGTACAGACAGAGACTGGTCAACAATTCTATGAATTTATAATAAGCAATTTGGTAGAAAAAATGCAGAACGCTTCATGCACAAAGAATCTGGAAGATACAATGGAAAATCCACCAAATACCTTTAGAGATAGTCCAAAAATCAGTTCAAATTCGAAAGAAAATGAGAAGAGTGATCAGATAGAACATCAACAAACTCTGGATGGTCTTGTCGATATAAATAACGAATTTAATTATACACAATTTGATTTTCATAGAGAGGAAAAAAATTGTGTTAGCCTAAGCCATGATGAATCTGAACATTTTAAACAAAATTTAAAGGATAACGAATGTGTAAATAACATGCAGGATAAAAGTATGCAGGTCTACAATTCTGGGAACTTGGAATTACTGGAAAACGAATCGCATGTAGATTTTGACAAATATGTCGAAACTAATCTGGAAGCGTTCGAAAAACTGAATTACGAAAATTGCAATGAAAAATTTTTAGAATTCGTGGAAGTTGCTGATATCGGCATAGAATCCTCAAGTTACAAAGAACTCTCGATGGTACGTTTGATTCAAAATGACGGTGAACAGCTGTTAGAATTATTGCAGGATTCTCAAGTCGAGCAGGAAGCAAATCAAGATTTCCTACAAGCTAATAATTTCAAAGATTGTTCAAACATTTTGCAAGATAGTAATAAGATAACTGATTGTCCCAAAAGTAAATCAGATTTCTTCACGTACGTCGAGAACAATGTGTCAGAAGAAAATACAAGTAGCAATCGAGACATAGAAAATATTGAAGGATATATAGACGACAGTAATCATCTGCCTACAGACGTAACGACTACTGAAAGTGCAAGTAATAAGAATTGTGTCCGAACATTGGAAGAATTGAAAAAACCAAAAATAATTTTAAAAAAGTTCCAATGTTCAGTATGCAAGAAAGCATTCTCGACGGCGTACAATTATAAACAACATATTGGAATACATTTTACAGATCAGCAAAAATTTCATTGTAAAGATTGTGGGATATCCTTTGCCTGGAAATCTACCTTGAACAAACATATCGCAAATAATCATAGCTCAGTCGGTCCGCAAAAGTTCGTCTGCGAGATTTGTCCGAAGGTCTATAGCACCTTGTCACAAGTAAACGTAAGTTTATCAGTATAAAAAATAATTATCCATCTTATACTACTACAGTTAAGAATTTCGTAGATTATAATTACTATTAACCAGAGTTGGGTCAGTTAATATTATTTTAAGTTAAAGTTAATGCCTTATGAAATTAATTTACATTATGTTAAACGTAAATTAGTTATATTAAAGGTTACATGAATAAAAAATTAACTTAATTAAAAGTTGCATTAAGATTAAATTACATTAAAATTAAAAATAATATAATTAAAAATACTTTTTTTTAAGAACATTTGTATTAAATTAGAATGTTGTAATTTTTTTAACTTAGATTGTTCTAAATAACAAAACAATAAATCATCAAATAAATAATTATCTTATTTGTAAATTAAGTTTATATGAAATAACCAAGCAGTATTGTTTTTTATATGGTAATGTATTTTTTTCTTTTACACAGATAAATTTTTAATTTAAGAAAAAAGTTAATAAATTAGAGTTTATGTTTAAAAATAACTAGTTGAAGTAAAAAATTACATTATTTAAAATTAACAGCTAAATTGAAAGTTATTAACTTTTAACATTTTAACTTGCTTATTGCTTTAACACAAACGTTATATTTCTACCTTCCACCAAAATAATCTTTCCTCGTCACACGATGCACTTCTATCATCATTGGTACAATTGCTAGAAACAGTTTGCGAAGTTTTGTGATGAAGACTTTGTTCACTTTTTTCAACAATCTTTAACATTTTTGTAGAATTTATAGAATGAGAAAATTTGATTATTATAAGTTAAAAATGTATAATTGTCAGTGTTTGTTATTTATATAAAATTATCTAGATAATCATTTAGATTAAAAAATAGCTTTATCTTATCTCTATCTAAATTATTATAATGTATATTATCTTCTCTTTCTTAAATAAAAGAAATATTATCTTTTACAAATTATCTAACAAGAAAAGGTTTTGAGGTATCCCCCTCCGATCTTGACGAGCCTTTAATATGTTATTGTACAGATAAAAATAAGGGACACGTATTTTTTTATACGTGCCCGTTTTCACTTTTAGGGGGTGACACACCCTTTGAAGAAAATCTGTTTTGTTTCTTTCGAAGCATATATCGTCAAAACTATAAGAGATAGAGAAAAATGTTTTAATTAAAAATTGAATGGCTTGAAGAGTACTTTATAACAGTGATAAAAAAAATAAAAAAAAAATTTTTTATACTTTTCCCACCACTTACTTTTAAAAAATTTTTTTTATCACTGTTATAAAGTACTCTTCAAGCCATTCAACTTTTAATTAAAACATTTTTCTCTATCTCTTATAGTTTTGACGATATATGCTTCGAAAGAAACAAAACAGATTTTCTTCAAAGGGTGTGTCACCCCCTAAAAGTGAAAACGGGCACGTATAAAAAAATACGTGTCCCTTATTTTTATCTGTACAATAACATATTAAAGGCTCGTCAAGATCGGAGGGGGACACCTCAAAACCTTTCCTTGTAAGATAATTGTTTTAAATTGTTTTAACATATGAACAATAACGAGAATAAAGTATTGGTCTTAACTTTAATCTCTAAGTTATCATTCATTCTAACAGGAGAATTTTTTACAGTGATAATAACAAAATTCCGTTCCGAAATTCATGGCTAATATTGAAAACCTATAATATATGTAACGTAAACTAGATTTATAGTACCAATGGTATATCGGAATGCAGTCAGATTGCATAAATCAATAGTAGTGCAACATAAAAATTGCCTCAAAACTATAAATTTGAAAAAAACTTTTACAAGGAATTTTGTCAGTCATTATATAATGTGATTTATATATTTCTTTTATTTTTTTAACTTTGATCTTTATTTGCATATTTATTCTCAAATCCAAAGAGAAATACTTTCTGTCAGATTAAATTATTTAGAAAAAAAAACTTTTATTTTTAAAAAATAAAGATTTAGAAATAAAGATATGAACATATTGTTTTTATCCTAACAATAACATATCCCAAATTATTTTGCTCAGTAGCGATATTATCTAAAAATTATTTAAATAGAACCATATAATTTTGTCTCTTATCTAAATAAAATTAAATCATTCTTATCTTATCCAAGATATATTTACATATAATTTATTTTATCTTTATCTAGATAATTTTAAGTTATCTAAGCGCAACATTGATAATTATATTAAAAGTACAATTACATAATCAGAGACATTGATGTATTTATGAACAAAAAATAGAATTATCATTCTTTTTATCACTTTTCTATATATTAAGGTAAAATCTTCGAAAAATATTTTACTAAGATATTTCATAATTTTTAAATGTAATGTATCGTAAAATATAAAGTATTTTGTAAATTATTCAGTTTTCGAGGATCTTACATGGATTTTTTGCAAAATAACTATAAAAATCGATTAAGAAAAAATATAGTTTCGTATAAAAATATAATAATCTTAAAATTTTGGAAATTTTTATCTGAAACAAAATAGTATTGATTTTGAGATGTCTCCCTCGCGAAAATCAAATAATTTTTTTGCTAATTTATTGTTCATATTATGACGTTATTAATTTTTACGTTCGTTTTAATTTCATAACTCCAGAAAATAATTTTCTTCTTTAATTATATTCGATTTATATTTACATCAGTTTTCTGAATTTTTGTCCGAATCGCTTTAGTACATTAGTTAACCGGCCAAGTCATATTAATTAATTTTAGTTTATTACGTTTGAAAAGGATGGAATAAAATCGAAACTAATCTTGCTATATTGTCATTATTAAATTAACATTTTAAATGTTTGAATTTATGATTTAACATCCTTTAATTTACTCGTCTTTGATATTTGAACACTTTACTGTTTTTCAATAACGAGTAGAAAAATTGTAATTACAAATAATTTTTGTTTGAAAGTTTTATATTTAAGTGCATCGTTCTTATAATATTTAAGGTAGATATTGAAGATAGGTCACTCTGTACATACATATCATAAATATGACATATATCTCATACAGGAGCATGTAAAGAGAGACCACTTAAAGCAGCGCAATCACATTTGTCTACACTGTGGCAAGTCTTTCTTCAAGAGATTCGACCTGAAGACTCACAGTAGAACACACACGAACGAACGTCCATACGTATGCCGGGTTTGTGGCAAGAGGTTTCATCATCAGAGTCACATTATTCGTCACGAGCGCACGCATTCAGGCGAACGGCCATATGTTTGCGACATTTGTCAACGGACTTTTACACAGCCCAGCTCGCTGAAGGCGCACAAGCAGAAGCACCAGCAAATCCGGGTGGATTTTCTGGATTACCAGATCGACGAAGATGATCCTATTGCACTGGCGACGCTATAAGACATGTATCTATGAGATAAATGTAATAGCAATGTTTTACTTGGTGTGAGAAAGAAGCTGCAGATGTATAATACTAGTAATATTAATACGAAGAGTGTTTAAAAAGTTTTATGAATGAATATATAGCTAGGTAGAAAAGTCATTTGCATGATTTCAGCTATCTTTTATAATATCATCAGAGAAATTTTATTTCATTCTGACAAGATGTTCCAAATAACTTTTCTTTTTAGTTAGAGAAGAGAAGGGAGTGGTAAATTCCATGTGTTTTTTTTTATAATTCAGTAAATATTAACGTGCCATAATTCTTATGAATACCAGTTTGTTAATTATACAGTTTTACCAATCATCCTATAGGTAGAAGTTCTTCAGGTATGTAGAAGGAACGTAACTTACAATTTAGAAGAGGGAAAAAAGGATGCGTTTATGAGATAGGAGAGAGATTATGGCATATTAACAACTAAATCATAAAAAACATTAATTATAAAAAAAATCACAAAATTAATGATTCTTCGTAGCTCTTACTAATAAATGTCGCAAAACAAAGTATTATGAACATTTAAAAAATATATATATTTGAAAAGAAAATTTTTTTTGAATAATTTTATTGCTGCTAATAAGCATTATGCAACGTCCATTATGAGATTGTAAAGTTACAAAAACAGTCGCAACGTTCATAATGCAAATGGTTCATGACCATCTCCCGTACAATATAACTTTATATGCCGAATTCATACATTACATATCACACATTAAATTCAATTACATTATTTGAAAACCATTCAAGGCCTTCAAGCTAGACTAAAGTTAAGTCCTGATCTACAATAGATGTAATAAGTCTTAAGTCGTAAGACATTGGTCAAATATAATTGATTATTCTCCTCAACTGATTGATCAATTTCTTATGGGTTAAGACTTACTACACCTATTGTAAATTGAGACTAAAAGAAATTAAAATCTAACATACTTCTCAAAATTACTTAAAGAATTAGAGACACTTGCAAAAATCTTTGCTACCTGCTGAAATTCAGATTTTATAAAAACGCAATGAACTAATGACCAGTAATCATCTTAGAATGTCTAAATAAATTGTAACAAAGTCATTTTAACGTTTGATCTTAGAATTCAATGGGAATTATATGAGATAAAGTATCTTGTATTATATGAGATATAGTATCTTGTAGTATCTTATAGTATGATATTTCACCACTTCACACAACCTTCTTTTCTCTTCTATCTATATATTCATATTCGCAGCACTTTTTAAACAACTCTCAATTGTACAATTTCTATTTTATCAGCGTTGTTATAGTCATATTGTTATCTTTTTAATTAAAACTGTTGAAAAACATGGAACAGTGTCTGTACTTATTTATTCACATTTAGTCATGGTTTATAATAGATATATCGCAAAGTTCATAATATTTTGTATGTGTGTGTGCAAGTAATTAATACATTTTTATCATTTTAAAATTGACCACAATTTTTAAATTTCATGTGGTTTTAGCATATACATAAGTATATCAATTAAATCGCTTAATGTTTAGGATAACTTCAATTTCAATTAATTTAATAGACAATTTGTCAAGTATTTTAACATAAAAAAATTATTAATTTCTTATCTAATACAAAAGAAAGTTATATTTCTGATCAAGTATTGCCTACAGTAATTTTTTTAACATGAAAAAATAAACAATTTTTTACTGTTTGATTTTGAATGAACTGATGAAGAGAAATATTCAATGAATGGCTATACTTAATTGCACTTTTGACATTAAAGTACACGAAATTCTCTAAATTGGTCTTACAGAATTGAAAATCCTTTTACATATTTAAAGTACATGCACAGGAATAAGTGGTTCCTCAATTTAAGCTTAAAAATAAAAAAATTAAAAATATATGGGTTATACCTGCAATTTGTTTGTTTTCAGGCTTAAGTTGAGTTTTATTATTTTATCTTTTTGTGTATACTTTAAACATGTAAATTTTCAGTTTTGTAAAGCCAATTCGAAGAATTTTGTACCTTGCAATGTCAGTATAAATTCCATCAGCTTAGGATCATTTTTATTTATTTTAATTTATTTTTAATTTATTTTATTTTAATTTATTTTTACTAACAAAATTTCTAACTATATAATTTATTTAAAAATCTATTAAAAAACAAAAAGTTAATTTTATCTTTGTTAAGAAGATGCTGAACGTAATACTTCATATTCATAATAAATTGTCGATTAAGAATTAATGAATAATGTATAGTATTTTTTTAGTTGTATAATGGAAGGAAGCTCAGGAAAAGTGGAACATGTGACAGATGAAACAAAATTCAAATATTTGCAATGAAATTTGGATTTAGTTGAACTGCCTTCTTTGAATTTGGAATTTTCGAACGGAAATAACATATTTCGATTTTATAAAGGCAGAAAATGATTTCAGTGATTTCAGAAAAAGAATATTGTGTTCCCAAATTTACATATTAATATTTACATCAATGACAAGATATGGCCTTTACAAAACATATTAATTAACAGGTATTCATGAAGTAAATGAAATATAAAAACTGTGGATTCAGTTTAATTTACATCCTATTATTTGTTCATATACATTTACAATCAATTGCATTTCAATTTATTTTATAAATGGATATAAATGGAAAAAGGGGTAATTATGCAGAAGAGCTCCATCACCTCCGATTTTGACGAAATTAGGTTCATTCGACGCGTTTTCACACAAAATGAACGAATCTGGCAGAAAAAGTGTCGCTCTGCCCCGCGAACTGATATATCAAGCACTAAAGTTGGCGACTATTTAGGTTAGGATACCTGTCATACCGATGAGATGTAGGCTGCGTTCCGTAATGTGCATATGCGCGCATTTATCTATAGTGCACGTTACGTGTATTAT
>QKQZ01027516.1:0-11407 GCA_003595255.1 Solenopsis fugax
GCATTTCAATATCATTGTAATTACTTCAATGTAATAAAAAGTTTACAAAAGTGCAAGAGCACCGACTGTCATTGTACCGTCACTGAGCGCGCGATTTTTGGATTACCTGATTCGCCTACTGTAAATACTTCTCATTTAAAAAGTATTATAGCGACATTTTCGTATTAGGATTTTCGCCTTATTTTTAAGTAAGGAATAAGTTATTAAAATTTCGGTTGTGGGACACCTTGATATAATCGTATATAAATATTGTTACGCTCGGTATGGACGGCCGGGCTAGCGAATAGCTGACTTGCAGTAAATTGATATTTTATTGACGATCGCTCGTCGTCAACTGTTGTTGTGGTGTTTCTGTCACGATTTTGGGTGTTACACATTGTGTCAATAAAATCGTTGCTTCTGAAAGCCCACTCCTTTTATTGTCGAGCGCGGGAGTCGCGAGAGTGAGTGCGCGAGTGCGTGAGCGCGAGCTTTCCTACGGACGTAATAATATATATCAATGATAATGATTAAAAGTTATATATAATTATATATAAAAATCATATATAATTACATAAAATCATACATACTTTAACATATATGTATATATTTAATAAATAATTTTAGATAATTATATACAATTAGATATAAAAAATTTTTTTCCGGGAAACGAATCTTCAGAATTCTTATATATGCAAAATTCTGAAAAAAATATATAGATAAGTCTGGAAGCGATCATAGCAGTGCTGAAATAATATTTCTTGTGTCTTTTGAAATACACATTTTCTAATTTTCCGAATTGTGCGCTGTTATTTCACCCCGCACAGAATGTAGAGAGATCCAAAAGTTTATACGCTTACTAAGATAATACTTTTTGCAACAGATTCTTCAATTTTTCTGAAAGTAAAGAAGTGATCGTATAGATACTAATTAGAATCAGTATTATTGAATTAATTTAAATTACTTACATTACTTTTCTGATTCAATTTAAGAGCTGCATTGTTAAAAATCGACAACAGAATTTAATGTAATGTAACGGAAGCAAATTTCAAGCAGATACATTAAAAACATTTAATGTACATTTAATAGAAATTTAATGTTGTCAAAAATGTATTAAATTTCATGCATAAGTTTTTTAGTTACAGAGACATTAAATTTAATGTGTAACTTAAAATTACATTGAATGACTTTTTAAAAGTGTGTTTAAAACCGAAAACGGCGAATAGTTCGAAGAATTAACAAATGTATTTAAAAATCACACAAAAAACATTATTTGAGTACTAAGATTCTGCTATACCCGTTTATAAATTTGTCTCAATTTGAATTATTTATACAAACCGTGGTCTTATCCTAATTACTGCTTCAAAAAGATGTAGATTTTCTTCGTATTGTTACGGTCCCCCCGTTATTTAGTAGATCGTTAACTTTAAGAAAACAATGGTTTCCTGCCGACGAGCCTCTTCCCTAGTAAACAGCTGAGTTCAGTTTGAGCTGTCAACGCGCGCGGATGCTGAGATCCGTTTGTACCAATATTTCATTAAAGATCTTCATTCTTAAAAGAGTCTCTTCATTAGCGCGAGTGACATGAGAGTGCGTGTTCGCGTCCGAGAGAATTTAACGAAAGCCTGCGCTTTCGTTGAACGTAACATTTTTTGAGCTTTCCTTTCGTATAAGAGTATGCACGAAAACCATAATTCAATCTTCCTTCGTTGACGAACGAAGATTGAATTATGGTTTTCGTGCATACTCTTCGAAAGGGGATGTGCACGCGCTCGTCAGGAAACGCTGTACGTTCTCCAGAAGTCGTCGAGCGACCGAGCACGCAGTTGTCGGGAGATGTCGAACGGATGACAGAGGATGCCGTAACAACGGACACTATGACGCTATTACGGCAATGGAGGAGCTTCGTGAAATGAAAGAGGAGCGTTTGCGGTTTCAACAACATGAGGAGGAATTCCTTGAATATCTTCGGCGTAAAGAGAATTTTTCTCAGCGTTTGGAAGAGCAGCTTGGACACAGACAAGGCCAGTCGTTTATTGATTTTAATTCCGTTTTAGAATCACGTGAAAATAATATCGGATTTAAATTAAAACCCGATTTTTATGATGGGAGCACTCCATTGCGTGAATTCCTTACGCAGTTTACTTTGCATGCTCGAGTAAATAATTGGACTGATTCAGTTAAAGTGGTAGTTTTTAGCTACCTGTCTTGGGGGAAGGCGCGTTCGATTTTAGATAGGATTTTGGAATTAGAAAGTATACAATTTTCTGAATTGAAATCGCGGTTAGAAATGCATTTTGGGGAAAGTCATTTTAGCTCAATCATTTTACACTCAATTTACAAATAGAAAACAGGGTTTTGGGGAAGATATTCCCACTCTAGCAGATCTTGAGCGATTGTCTCGTCTGGTTTCCGGAGTGCTCCGCGGACGTACGAGATAAAATCGCGTGTTATCAATTTGTCGCTGCGCTCTCAGATAGTTTTATTAAACTAATCCTTCAATTGGAGAGATTGATTTCTTTACGTTTGGTAGTAGAAAGGGCAATGGCTATTAAAATTATCAAGGAAAATAGTTTTCCTAGATTTTCTGGAAGGTCAAAATTTGAGCGAAAAGGGGAAGAGGGGAAGGATTCTTTTGTTAAAAACGTGAGAAATAAAAATTTTAATACGAGAGATAGAAATTTAAAAGAAAGAGAAAGGTTCTCGCGTAAAGAAATTGAGTGTTGGCAATGTGGTTCTAAGGGACATTTCCGTTCGGAATGTCCTTCCCTTACATTAGCTGGGAAACAAGAAAACTCGGAATAGCCGAGCTTTGCAGGGTAATTTCGCGGAACTCGGCGAAAGAATTTAAAACTTAAAAAAGGAAAAAGATTTCTTCTAAGTTAAATTATACACAAAACAATAATTTTTGTTTCCGTGGCTTCGTTGATGATCAACCTTGTACTTTTAAGATTGACACGAGTTCTGATGTATCTGTTCTTAGTAGGTTTGTTAGGGAAAATAGGCAACGGATTATCGTTGGAAATTGCAATTTGAGATATTCTACTGGAGAGGAGTTCCCGTGGACTTTAAGCTCAATGTTAAGGTTATTTTAATGTTAAGGAAAGCATTCTTTGGAGTTTCCGATGTTTATAGCAGAAATCGGAGATGATTGTATTTTGGGGGCGGATTTCTTATTAAAAACAGGTCATGGAGAAATTTTTGCCTCTGCTTTTGGAAAAATTCAATCGGAAAATGAAAATTTTTCTTTTGCTCGGATTAGTAGCCCTGAAGTTCCACTTTTTCTTTTAAATTGTTTCGAAAGGAATTCTTCTGAGTTAGATCTTTGAAAAGAAAAAGTTTGCGGAATTTTTAAAAGAATTTCAAGATATCTTTTCGAAAGAAGTTATTGCAGGAAATTGTTCAGTCGTTGAGCATTTATTAACCCGTTGAGGTCACACTTCCAAATAATAACATAACGGTCACATGGGGTCCACTGGACACCCTTGTACAAAATCAGTCGCCATTTGCCAGTTTTTTGATATTTCATCTCAAAAATTTTACATACCATGGACATACCATGAGGTCTGTTCTTTATCATCCAATAATTTTTTTTTTAATTAGAATTTAACATAATGAAAAAATTCAAATAAAGAAAAACTGCAAAATTTGACTTTTTTACAAAAGTAGTCATAAAATTTTTAATTTTTGAGATAATTCAAAAATTTAGGGATGTATTCTCAAGATGGTATACTTTCAGATAAAAATTAGTTTCATAGAAAAAAAAAAGAAAAGTAATAGTAGTTTAATGGCTACAGGCCAACTGACGCGTCGCCGACCCTCATAAACAAGTCTAAATTTATAGTGGTACACTTGAACAACTCCAAAGGGTGCCACAGGTTCGATTTTGAATGGTCTGTTTGCAGCTTTGTACCCTTAAAGTTAGCGTGCAGTCTTTTGGACCCCTGGTGACCATTACGGGTTAATTGAGAGAAAAATCATCTTATCAAACAGGCACCTAGACGAATTCCATTCCAGTTGTGTGACGATCAAAGTGGAAAAAATTTTAGAAGAAATGAATCAAGGAATCATCAAAGAGTCTCATAGTCCTTGGGTTTCTCCTGCTGTTTTAGTTAAAAAGAAGGACGGGACTCTTAGATTTTAAGAGGATTACAGGAAATTAAACGCTATAACTAAAAAGGATTCTTTTCCTATGCCTAGAATTGACGATCTTTTTGCTCATTTATCTGGTAACTCTTGGTTTTCGACTCTGGACTTGAAGAGTGGTTATTGGCAAATTAAATTGCGGTCCCAAGACAAGGAAAAGTCTGCTTTTTCAATTGTAAATGGGTTGTGGCAATTTACTATTATGCCTTTTGGTTTATGCAATGCTCCGGCGACGTTGAAACGTTTAATGGAAAAAATTCTTTGTCAAATTATTAATAAGATTTGCCTTATTTATCTTGATGATGTGATTAT
The DNA here is from genome assembly GCA_003595255.1 of Solenopsis fugax. Taxonomy (NCBI): domain Eukaryota; kingdom Metazoa; phylum Arthropoda; class Insecta; order Hymenoptera; family Formicidae; genus Solenopsis; species Solenopsis fugax. The sequence continues at coordinate 4,438 of QKQZ01027516.1, forward strand.
TTTCAGTAAGACTTTTGAAGGCTTATTGGCAAATCTTAAGGAAATCTTTTTTCATTTTCGCGAAGCGAATTTAAAATTAAATTCCTTAAATCTGAAAAAGTGTTCTTTCTTCGGAAGAAAGATTAAGTATTTAGGTCATGTTATTTCGGAGAATGGAATTTCTATTGATCCAGAGAAGATTGATTCTGTTCGAGAATGGCCTGTTCCTCGTAGCAAAAAGCAGTTTTCTAGGTTTTTGTTCTTATTACAGAAAGTTTGTCAAAGGTTTTTCTATTATTGCTAAGCCTTTGTTTGTTTTAACCGAAAATCAGAATAAATTTGTTTGGAATGAACAATATCAGACAGCTTTTGAAAAACTTAAATAGTTCTTGATGTCTTCGCCCGACTTCGAATTTTATCTTTCCTTCTAAAACAGGGGAATTTATTCTCGATACTGATGCTTCTAATCACGATATTGGTGCGGTTTTATCTCAGAAGCAAGAGGGTAAAGAAAAAGTAATCGCTTATTATAATTGGGTTCTAAACAAAGAACTTTTAGCAATTATTGATTCCTTAAAAAATTTTCATCATTTTATCTTTGTGGATAGAAGTTTATAGTTAGGACAGATCATATTTCTTTACGATGGTTATTGTCTTTTAAAGAGCTTGATGGACAATTGGCACATTGGTTAGAATGTTTTTAGCAGTATGATTTTTAAATTGTTCATCGAGCAGGGAAATTACATGGTAATGCTGGTGCGTTGTCCAGACGTCCTTCACGTCAAGAGATAGCCCCTTATAACTCTTCTTCCAAAATTTATTTGACTCAGTGGGATTCTTTAATTATCAAAGATGGAATGTTGTTTAGAAAATGGGTTCCTCCGGATTTGCGGACGGAAAGTCTTCAAACAATAGTTCCGAAAAAGTTGATCCAACAAGTGTTAAAAGAGGCATGATTCTCCTTCTGGAGGGCATTTTGGAATAAACAAAACTTTAGCGAAAATTCGAAAACGATTTTATTGGGCTTCGTGTAAACAGGATGTCGAACATTGGTGTAAAACTTGTAAGGTTTGTTTTGCAAAAAAGGATCCTACCGAAAAAAGGAAAATCTTCTTTACAAATCTTTAATGTTGGCGTTCCTTTTGAAAGGATACTCTTGGTCCTCTTCCGACCTCTTCTTCTGGAAAGAAATATTTACTAATTATTACTGATTGTTTCTCTAAGTGGGTGGAAGCTTTTCCTACTGGGAATATTAAAGCAAATACTGTGGCGGAAATTTTTGTTAATCAGGTGATTTCTAGATTTGGAATTCTTTTCGAGATTCATACTGATCAAGGTAGAAATTTTGAATCTCGTTTATTTCAGGAATTATCTCGTTTATTGAGAATAAAGAAGACTCGAACTACTCCATTACATCCTCAGTCTAATGGGCAGGTGGAGCATCAAACACTTTTGAATTTCTTGGCAAAATTTGTTTCAGAAAATCTAAAAGATTGGGAACGTTGGATTTTTCTGGGGTTGTTGGCTTATAGGTCGTCAAAGCATGAAATTAATGGTTTTACTCCTTCCGAATTGTGTCAGAATAGGAAATTAAAGTTGCCTTTAGATCTTCTTCGAGGGTTCGTCCTCCGGAAGAAAATGCGGAATCGGAGAGGAGATATCTCTCTAAACTTAAAGAAAAATTAGTTTTAATTCATGACGTTGTTAGGCAACGGTTGGGATTAAAATCTCAAAGGGTGAAATTGTGGTATGACCAGAGAGATAAGCGATTATCTTTCGAACCTGGTCAGAAGATTTGGTTGTCCTCGAAGAATACTAGGTAGATCTCCTAAATTACAAAGTAATTGGAAAGGGTCTTATGAGGTTGTTGAGAAAATTAATGAGGTAGTTTACTATATTCGAAAATCGAATAGACGTAGATCGTTCATTTGGATAGACTTGCTTTGTTTCAGGAGAGTAAATCTGTTTAAGAGTTTTTGTTTTAGTGGTACATTGAAACCCGGAATAATTTTTGTTGTTTAAAGTTCCTTAATTTTCTTTAATTACGGTGTTTTATTATGTGTTACGTGTTCAAGTGCGAGGATTTCTTGGGAAGTCTGGCTACGAAGGCAAAAGGTATTTTCGTGCTTTTTGCGGAGGAAGATTTTAGATAGAAGAATGTCTCTCCCGCGATTTTTTTTGAACAATGGTTTTTCCGACGGGACGAAGGGCAAATGTCGAGGCAGAGACTTAGGGAGCCTAAATGGCGTTGGGTCCATGGTAGAATTTGCCCGCCCCCCTTGTCTGAAGATTACGATGTAAGAAGACTTCTTCATTAGAAGAATTTGAAGTCTGAAGAATGCAAGTTTTAGAAGCTCATGGATCTATGCTGGAAGAGACGACGCTCGGTTACCCGTGGCAGCAGCAGCCCGGGATGGAGCAAGAAGTCGTCGAGGGATATCGGAGATCCAGAATTTGAGCTGGCAGGTTTAAGGGCTTGAAACTTATGTCATTGGGAGTAGAAGAAAATATTCAAGTTCCGAGTTGCTGCATTTAAAAAAATTTTGTTCTTTGAAACTTCCGTTGTCGGCTTCCGTTGAGTGTAACAGTATTTTTAAAGTATCTCAATTTGTATAAAAATTCACAGAAAAATATTCATTAGTAGCAGAATTCTGTAACTCTTAACGATAGTGTCGATATCGTTACAGTATTGTTGCGCAGCTTTTTTATCAATATATACAATATCTGCGCAATGACAATATAACGATACCGATACTGTCCATAACAGTTACAGAATCGCGTTGCAAAGATTTTATTAAAACTTTCATGTATTTTCCTTACCTACAAATTTTGAGCATTGCGCAACCGTGTAAACAAATCGATAATAAAGTCGAAGTAATGAATATTACCACAGAAGTACCAATAGCAATACTAATAACAGAATATAAGAAAAAAAAGTAATACTGTATTCCGATATTTATTTGGTATTCCTTCATGAATAATAAATTATGTGTACGTGATTCATTTAATGGCCGAAGAAAATCGAAAATGTCCGGTAGCAGTCCAGTTATTAAGAATATAAATAGTACTAATACTTGCAGCCCTAAATTACATAAGATACGTTATTTATACACATTACAATTTTTGTTTCATTTCGTGCAAAAGATAATTAAACATGCTATAAGTCGGAGAAATCGGAGAAAAATATTAAAGAAAATATTAGAGAAGATGGTATTATGGGCACTATTTACGTTTTATTCAATAACTTTATTAATAATTATTCAATATTTTATATTGAAATTTAATGATTATATAGATGTCATCAAGATGTTTAATAGATATTAGACTCAAAGTTGTGAAATATTTATTATTTAGTACGATTTATAAGAATGTGATGACACTATTTGGAACTGAAAAGGAACAAGCATGGTAACATGGGCCATCACAAAAAGAAATTTAAAAATTGATTTTGTTTATAAAATACATAGTATATTTTGTTACAAAATTATATATTTCTTTAAAAATAAATTATTAAAAAGAGCTACAATATAATCGCGAGATTTTAAGATAGACAGATATAAATGCTAACTTAATTAGAAGATAAATCATAGACTGCAAAAATAATATCTGAACGCAGCCTTCTATAGCGATAATTAATTTATCAAAAAAATATTTCTAAACATCTCGATAGTGTTTATATTACCAGCATGCTTTTATGTCTACATTAACAAAATATCATGATATGGAATAATTTGCACAATTCGCAATGTATATAACAAGAAAAAATTGAATAACATAAAACACTCGACTGTACGAGTATATACATCCGTGTGATAATATAACGTTTAAGTTTCTAAACAATAAGAAAATATGTATAATTAAATGTATCTTGAAAAATTTCGAAATGCTAAAAAAAATGCCGTATAACAATTGTTAGATATTGTATTAGCATACTATTACTACACTGGCAGACAACTAAACAAATAATTCCATAAATAATTACTTGTAACGTGTCACCTAATAACACAGATAATATCACCTTCTCTATTACATTACAAAAAATTTAATAATATATGTTTTGTACTGTACAATTGTCTTTTATATGTAAACAAAAAGCATTATTACACAATATAACAACTATAAATTTTTGTCCTTGTTGACCGTAATATTCTAGTATTTTAATTTCTTGCGAATCTGTTAACATCCGCCAAATATTATTAACTTCTTCTAGCATTTGTTTTAGCTAAATTAAAAGAAATTTAAATTAGGCGAAGTTTCAAATAAGTGTAAAAATATTCTATGAAAATTGGCTTTGTTGATCATAATCGTAGTTTACTTACTTTCTTAATATTGAAGAAAATCATGTTAAAAATTACAACATATAAAAAAGCTGTAAGAGCATCCAATAAAATCTTGATAGTGACATCTATACTAAAGTCAGCTATAATAAATTGCGCGAACTATAAAAACACATGCCTCTACGTTAAATGCATTTTACAATATGATTCTTGATTATATATTACTCAGTGTTTTATTAGTTTTATACACAGGATAAATTCTTACAGATGTATAGTACATATTTCTAAACTCCACCAAATATTTTTATAAAATAATTTTCAATACATTTAAAGAACGAGAATGGCTTATTATTTTTTAATCAATCTAATAATGTTTAATCAATAATTTTAATTGATAACTTTTAATCAATCTGAAATTGGGTAATGTCTTAAATATAATTATTATATAGATATTAGATCATTTTATATATTTGTATCTTAAAACTGTTTTAATTATATTTTTCTCTTTCTCATAATGCAATTTTACTGTAGATGTAAAGTAAATAAAGATACCTCGATAAGACAGACTAGAAAATAGTAAAAACCATACATTTAGGATAAAATAAAAGATAAAGCAGGTCTATTTATTTAGATCTACTTATTAAGATAATAACCTAATTTAATCTTTATATGTATATTGTTGCACCACAGCCGTGCTCACATTATATGATTTTCGGAACAACATGAATATTTATATAAATCGGCAAAAAACGTTTCACATCAAAATAAATGACTCCTAGAAATCCTCATGTACATTAACTTGTAAACATTTTGTACATATGACTCATGTTAGAGAAAAAGAAGAGGAAAACTTATTATTACTCTATCAATTTCAATGCTCATTTTGTCAGACGCTCATTGTCACTTATCGCACGAGAAACTTATTGCAAAATTTTAAACAGTATAAATATCTGATGAATGACACTTTTAGTTTGTATTTATTATGTAAAAGCTTTACTTCCAAAGTTTTACTTTAGTTCTTGTTTAAGAGAAATAAAATCCAAAAACAAAGTGATACGACTGATACGACAGTATTGGTGATCTATTTCTGTATAATAAGGTAACTGTAGTACCCAATATGGCCTACTTGCTGTTTCTTAAGTAATTACATGATGAATTTAACAAATAATGGTAGAATGTCTGTACAGACTGTCAAGGTGATTTATTTGCGACAGTTGACTGCTGAATTTATAGAAGTAGCAGAATTTTCTTGATTATGTTTTTCATGATTTAATATTTCGTAGGAAAAAGAAATGTTTTCTTCTTTGAATCTATCAATCTTTATTTTTGGACTCTGCAAAAAGTTAGAAAAAAACCGCACAACTTAGGTAGACCATGTGGTGTACAATTACTTTACTATGTGCCTGTAAAGTTGATTCCAATCCCCTATATTTCGGAAACAATTGAAAATGATAAAAAACCGCAAAATACGTACTCTATTACTTTGAAGGGTTATTTTTTAAAGGAGGTTGGGGAGAGAGATAGAGCAACCCTTCAAAATAATCGAATAAGTTTTTTACGAGTTTTCCAGTTTAAACCGTTCTGAAATATAAACGATAGGAACATATTTCATACACATCCTATAGCATATACAGGGTGTTAATAGTTGTCTCAACGTTTTACCATAAAAGATAACTTACGACGTAAGTCAGTACTAAACGTTTAGTAAATTACAAGTGCAGCCGGTAAGTCATCTCTTATGGTAAAACGTTGAGACAACCACTAACAAACACCTGTATATAAATATATACCGGTGGAAAAGAAAGGAAAATTATTGTAATACAAATATACAATTGAGGTTTTTTTAGAGTTCATAAAATAATTTTTAAAATACCGATGTTCATAAATTTCGAAACAGTTAACAAGTTACTCCACATTTTTAGTACATTTACTAAACTTATTAGAGAAAGAAAACAGAAAAATATAAAATTACCTGTGCAATCACGTGAGAAATGAGTAATATGTAAAAGCATATTGCACGAAAACGTTCACCCTCAGTTCTTTCAAAAGGCCATAAACCAAGTAATCTTAAAAGAGTTTCATTCATTTTATAATGTGGATTGTTGAACATATACATATTGTCTTGTAATGATCGAGACTCGACTAAGAAACGGATCAGCAAAAGTAGATTTTAAAGAACTGAAATACCTTGTGCGCATTTTCCTTCGTTTATTTGATATATCAGTCAATTTTTTCTTATACTTTTTATAAAACTCTCTCAATAGTCAGCGGAACATCGAGAAATAAATGCTATTTACAGCAATTTAAGATTTACAATTTTGTACTTTCGGTTTTATAAAATGTAGTCGGCGTTAATAGTACCGTCAAGCTACAAGGGGGGACCATCACCTGCACGCCTTTATACATTCACACTGAAGAAAATGACAGGAAGTTAAATTATTGAAATAGCATGTTATATTCGTCCGCTATAGTTTTTCTATAGAAAGGGTGAAATAATATTAGTGAGTATTCTGTCATGTTGGCGCAGGCGCGATTGCGCGTTTCTTGCGCAAGACCCTCATTCTTATTAGAGACGTTGAAACGTGAACATCACACTACTTGCTTTGTTGCGTGCAGTAATGTGTCAGACCGAAGTTCATATTCAGTTTTATATGTAATTATGAAAATATTAATGTGAAGAAAATGTGCAGTTTTATTAAGTGTAGAATTGCATA